>JAEKIV010000538.1:0-22279 GCA_016801325.1 Hypholoma fasciculare
CTTTGTTATTTGGATAAAAATTTGGTAGCTGCCCGATGAAAGGGCTTCGGGACCAAATATTATGCCTAATATTTCCTTCAAAACTATTTGTAAAATATTTAAAATATTTCATCAAATATTAAACACATAAATCATTGAAAATATGTGGTCCTGCATGCGGTGTATGTACTTAAGATCAACAAGTCGGTTATGAAATTATTATAACAATAAATTTTCTTGAGTATGTATAGCTCCTCTCTCTATTAAATGATTGGTTCATTGTAAGGACTTCGCAAAAATGGCTTTTACTGTTTCAATTGTTTTACTAGTGTACTGAAGTTGCAGGGTTTTTTAATTTCTGGAGGTCTTGAAATAAACAAGGACGTTGAAGGCTAATATAAGTCCATCAAAAATTTTCAAGAATGATATTATTTATTAACCAAAGAATCAACGTGGAAGCTGCGTACTATGCTTGAGTACTAAGCGTATTAGAGTCCAAGATCACGCCCGTGGACGCTCGGCATCCCCCGTCGTTCATTATTTGGGCATTTGGGTTAAGTGAATCCAGATTTAATTGTATGTCTATGGACAATGCATGTATCACACTTAATATTTGATTCGTTCTTTATTCTCTATGCGCACAGTGCTCTAATAAAATAGTGCTCTAATAAAATAAAATTGCAGCGCTATTAGTATATCCTCCACTGTGATCTCATCAGGGATACAGATCATCTATTTTACTAGTCAATCGTTTGCGAATGATTTCCGCGACGGTAGGCCCGTGTACTGATATCGGATCTGAAGAAACACAAATGAATCAATACATCTTGAAGACCAGAAGATAGAGATGCGATTCACCTTTACTGAGCGCCGCACGCGTTCCGTATTCGACAATACCGGAATCCGGGATGGTGGAGTGCGCCGTGTATGTATCATTCCACACAGCATAATGCTGTAATATGTCATTGAAACGGGTTCTCTCAATTCGTAAGACAACAAAGTTGCCTACTTCATGTCCCACATTCCTCGCGAGCAGTTCATAGTCGTTGGGATAAGCTATTCATTTTTGAGCCAGGAACAGAGGTAGTGTTACTTTCGTGCTCACCATTGGGGTGGAAAAACTCAATGACGGTGGAGCGAGGGGACGAAGGCATCCATAGTTGATGCTACGAATTCTTAGTAAGCTCGAACCATGTACGAAGTAGAGTTATACATACCGTCAATCCTGTACCATGTATTCCAATCATGATCTTGTAGAAATGAGCGTGCGTTGCGGAGAATCACGCGAGATGCACACACCGTCGTCTTTGCAATGATTGCGAGCTGCTCGGAGAACGTCGTTTTCTCCATGGCCACCACATGCAGCTCACACACGCCCTCCTGCTCGAGCTCCGTGAGCGCCTTAACCAGTGCTTCTTGCGAGTCGCTGTCTATCTTCTTAACACCACTTTGTCGCGATATATATGTAACGATAGGCGCTCTGGACGCTAGAGGGGAAAGTACCACCCCGTTTTCGTCTAGATGTGGTAGATACCCGAGGGTATTGCGGACAACGCGGTGTTGAATGGGTGTCCAAAACGCGTTGGGAACAGCGACACCCATGGCACTTGATATCATCTTGTGCCATTGGGCCCTCAGCGGACTTTATGGTGTTTCATGTAATTAATACCCAGATGAGACGGATAAAATGGAGCAGACTCGCCTTGTATACGCTGCAGGTCTACTCACAATCATAGCGCGCTCAAAGACGTATGTCTGGTTGAGGTATATTAAATCTTCCCAGAAGTCCCTTCCTTCTATCGAGGTACTTGGCCACCCCGCACGCAGAATCGGTCCATTGACACCAGCAGAGTCGCGCCAGTGATGTTCCGGGACATTCTGGGCGAAACACGAGAGCTCAGCATAAAATCGTAAGATTGGGAGATGTGGAAACTGACTGGTAGCAGAAAACGCCTGGGCTCCGGAAGCGGGACCTTCGTCCCAGGGACAAAGGAGAGTCCTGAATAAATGCGAATGGCACCCAGTATGAGCTCTCCCCACCACCGATAATAGTGCTGTTATACACTTTATGTTAGTTGATATACTATATTAAGGGAAAATGTGATGAATACACACCGAAATGAAAGGATCTGAATCCCAGAATATAAACGACACTCCATCTAGCACGACAGCGCGTTCGCCGAGGTATTTGTTGGCATCGTCCGGTGAGATTACGTGCATTTTCTGAGTTGTAGTCTCAATAAGTCACTACTCAAGCAGTCGATCAAAGCGGATGTTATACTCACAGAGGGTGTTGACGTTTCATCTTTCTGGCTTTTCAGAGGCGGAAGAATGGTGTCGAGGTCTGTATAATCACTTGTATCTCGGGATACCACATAGAATTTCCCACTCCGAAGATAAACCTTATCGAGTATGGTGAATCCAGCGACACTCCTGGTGGGTAGGGTGGTGTCCGTAATGAGCCAATCCGTCGATTCAAAGCCAGTGGGCGGAAGTAGATCACTTCTCCAGTAATATTCGCCGAACCATTTCTTGTATTTTGAAGCATGGCGGTCGACGTGTTCCTTAAACTCCGAAGGAGACGAGCTGAAAAGAGAGACAACCCCTACGAGGCAGAGAAAAAAGAGAACAACGCGCACTCTCCGAGGGAACATTCGTCAATGCGTGTTGGAACTTGGATGGGTTCAGTGGATGAGTACAGCGCAGGAGATTCAGCCTTCACCGCTTCAGCATGAGCTGCAGCCTGCAAATGAGCTGCGCGACAGTCTAGACCCATGTTTCAGGCCTGACGAGCCCTTCTTGAGGTTATGCATTGAAAAACAAGGCATATGTACCGATCGCACAGTTCAGGTTCAAGAAACAACTTGAACATGGTACCTGACAGCGTCGACTCGAATATTACGTAATCCGACAAATTCAAAGGTACGAAGCAAGTACGAAGTTCAAACGAAGTTGGTAACAAAGTTTGAACAAAGTCCTCAAAAACAATGCCAATTAACGATTAGTAGGTGCGCCATTTCCAATTCCAAGTGCTTTCTCATAGTACAGGTACGCCTATAATTTTCTAGGGATTAGAAGAGAAACTAGTTGAAAAAAGGCACAAAAAGCCCCGGGCCTGTACGTCCTGGCAAATATCACTCGAATTTAAATGTGGTACCGACATATTGTTAATTCATGCCCGAAATATGCCGCTACTCTGACTCTAGCACACTACTCAATTCGCCATAGAGTAACTCGAGTATGATGTTGAATAAATATATGATACACTTCGGGAGATACTTTTTGTATACATTCAAGAATTTTGAGCAGTACTAAGTTGATTTCCGACCTGGAATAATTATTTCCCTTGTCCCTGTCTTTCTTTATAGCAACCTACTCCCTTGCTTTCAAGGGAAATACTCAAAAATTTCTTGCGCTTTATCCATTCCTTTCATGGCATCTTCTACTTTCTTGCTAGTTTTGGCTCGGATTTTATTCGACACTTTATTGAGTACCTTGCCTTCTACTTCCATCACTTTTCCGACGACTTTTCCGTATCCAGGAACTTCACTGACGACTTTTGAGGCAGCTTGCTCAGCGGTTGAAATAGCTTTGAGTCCGACCTTGCCGACTAGCGCTCCATGAGCCTTGACGAAGTGACCAACTTTCGTCGCAGCTATGGTACGATTAGAATCCTTCTAAGGATGACAGATCTATTCGGCAAACCTTTTTTTACTGCTCCTACAGCTTTCTTGGCCACTGAGATTCACAATCAGATGGTTAGCAAAAAATCTTCCACGTAAAATATACTAGAATAGACCATTACGCACCAGTTTTTATTGCGCGTGCAGCTTTCTACATGAGTTTCAATTATCTTGATACAATAAAAATTGAACGAAATACGTGTAAAACTTGCCTGGAATTTAGTTTTGATTGCGTGGAAGAGGCCACGGCGTTCCAGAATATTTTCTCGACCATCCAAATAACTGTCC
Organism: Hypholoma fasciculare; assembly: GCA_016801325.1. NCBI lineage: Eukaryota > Fungi > Basidiomycota > Agaricomycetes > Agaricales > Strophariaceae > Hypholoma > Hypholoma fasciculare. The sequence continues at coordinate 3,951 of JAEKIV010000538.1, forward strand.
CTGCCAGCATTAAGTGAATCCCTCGGTCGAACTTGACTTTCTTCGACATCCTTGGCGAAAATCGAAGGCGAAAAAATTGATGGTGCAGGGAAATCGCTTTCATCAGACAAGATGGAAACGGATTGTTTTTCTTTGAGAATAGGTGCAGCGGCGGAAAGACACAGAGCAAACAAGAGGTAAGCGCCTACGAGGCCAGCTCGAGGCGAAAAATACATGGAGAACAGCGGTGATGAGAAATCCTACTATACAGACGGTTTATATGGACCCACACTTATCAGGATCATACTTGGAGCTTTAACGCTGTTCGCAATATTGACACAATCTACTGTTTCGGTGGGGCAGTGGCCTTGTACTTCTACAGGTTGTACCCAGGCCAACCGGCTGACTGAGTCCTTGACAGTGTGAAATAAAGTGTTATGAAAAGTGAAGTCTCCGCGGTAAGGAATGTCGGTGACAGGTGTATAAAATTCAGGAACAAAGCTGCTGAGTCCAAAACCGTTGTCATTTCGACGGTACACCATGCAACTTTTTGGGATAAGCGCCTGCCATTTATAGAACAATCGCAGGGACCTGTTCCTAAGCGATGACGAAAAAAAGCTACAACATCTCTAACAGTCGTACGCACTACGTAGTGCAGAGTTCCGCTGAACCACCTCGCTCTCCGTGGCGTTGCGCAATCACTCTCTGATTAACCCTATTTATGTACGCCGTGTCTACACAAATCAACATGGGTATCTTCGAGGACCCGATGTTCCGATAGTTGAGTCCGGTTAAGGAGAATCAACTTATCGGTGTCCGGGTAGTCGCTGAAACATGAAAAGAAAGTAGCTGGGTGAGTCATTCATTGCCATTTTTTCAACAATATCCAAGATATGACATCCGTACGGAAGAATCTTTTAATAGTAACTTCCTAATGCGAGATATAATATGAAGTTAGGATAAGAAGTTCATAGAAAAGGAAAGGAATAATGATAAGAAAAAATGTACAGAAACGTTAAGCCCGGAGAGGTACATGATTATGGAGATACAATGGGGCTACGAGGGAGATATATGGGAAATCGTACACAGAACTGGTTCGTCACAATCATGAGCTGAGATAGATTCGAGGTCCGATAGCAGTCATAGAGCAGAGGTAGGAAAGCAATGGGAAAACGTTACATGGTGCAGTAGAGGCGGCGCGGGTTTGATTTGGTGTGAAGAACCTGAGATATCGGCGGCAATGGTGTGGCTGGTGTGGCGCGGGGGATTCCGAAGGCAGGCGGTGAGCGGAGGCGAGGTGTTGCATCCTGTGCGCCCTGGTGTATGGATGGAAGAACACGCACTCGTCAGCGCGGCTCTCCCACCACACACCCAGCGGAGCGGCGTCTAAGCAGATCGTAGCACTCGTCAGCGCGCCAATCCACAAGGACGCTGCTGCACGCCGGAGCACCGTCTATAAGACGTGCTCAGGGCGGCGGGATAACGCGCGTCGCTCGTCAGCGTCGCACGCTCCCGAATTGTGCCTCACTCGGCCTTCGGGTCTGCATAGCCACATATGGGATACCACTGTTCGCTTTCAAGCACTGTTCTGGTCCCTTTTCTTCTTCTTGGTTAAGCGCTGGTCGCGCATGCGAGTCTCCCGATGCTTCTTTGATTCCTGCGAGGATATCAGTATCGTCGCTGAAGAGATGTTGCGAATGGCATACTTTGGTGGTTTTCTTCTCGACAACCGTCTCGATTGTAGTATTTGTATCACGAACAGTCAAAACATCGCGCTTCTACGAGAAAAAGTTAGCGATGTACGAAGCTAAGCACTAGCGATGTGCGTACCACAATGGGGGGCTCCTTCTGCTCAGTGGTGATCAAGGCGACTTTCGGCTTCTTGTTGGGGCGTTTACGGTGTCTACGGCCCGGAACCTTTTCTCGTTTCTACGATATGGTCAACACTGTCGCCGGGAAGTAGGTAGAATATAACTTACAACAGGCAGTGCATCGCTATTCTCTTCATCAATTTCGTCGACGAATGCATCGACGACAGTCTCGGGTGTCTGTGAGGAAGGTCAACATTGCATACAATATGTGGCAGCTGAGAACACACCGAAGATTCCTCGTTCTCCGTCGGGGACACTGTTTCCTTCTCCTCCGCTAGGACGTTGGTGCTTTCGTTGGGATCGAGAGTGTTGCTGGGCACACGATAGTTGGCGAAGGTATCGTCCACACGAAGAATGTCGTAGTCCTGACTCTCGTCTTCTTCGCACGCACGCTGCTTGCCCTTATCTGGCTTTTCCATCACATTCTTTGTGTTCTGGAAGACTATGAGTGTCATGTTCCGTAAGAAATTGCAAGGCGGACTCACGGAATGCAATTGGGTAACCTTGTTGTCGTCGACGGTATCGACAACAGTCAAAGTTGAGCATTTCTAAAAAAAAGATAAACGTCAGTGGTGTCCATATCCGTGGAGCGGAAGAAGTACATCATTTGACAATATTTCCTCATCTGCCACCACGACATCCTTCTTCTCCCCGAAGACGTCGTAGCCGTGTTCATCGTCGTCCACCTCGGAGTGTGCAAATCCGGGATAGAGGAACTTAGCGACTTCTTCCTCCTCCTCTACCTCGCTCTCGACCGGCTGCGGGGGGTCCTCGGTCGGAATGTACACGAAGACACTGTTGTTGGTGCTGTTGTCGTCCATGTGGTTGGGATTGTCGTTGAGATCCAAGTCGAACTCGCTCGTGTCCAGGAACGCGGCACGGATGGCGGTCTCAACGGCATCGTTATGGAAGACCTCCACCGCGTTGGCCTCGACCTGGGTAAGCATATAGTCGGCCGTCTCGTCCCCGATGACCTGATGATCGAGCTCCTCTAGCTCGTCGGCCACATCCTCGAGAACCATCTCGTCGTTGGCGTCCTCAAAGACCTCCTCTTCGAAGACTTCGATAACATCCTCGTCGACGGCAACGTCTTTGGTTGCCTCCTCGACGGCCTCGGTGACGATCTCGGATTTGCTGATCTTTGCGTCCCCGTCCATAGCCGGGGTAGCAGCGACTGCAGAGACATTTGCAACAATGTCTGGAATGAAGCGCTCGGGTGCGGGAGTAACCTGCGTCGCTCTATCGGAATAAGCACGCTGCGGGAAAATGCGTCAGCCATCATACTATGCACGGACAACAGAATGAAGCATACCAGGTGTGTACCCCACTTCCGGTTCGGCAAGCTTTTACAGTCGAGCGGCGCAGGCGTGCGTTTGCGCGGTGTACGAAACTCCACAAGCGGAAAGTCTTCCTTGTCCCAGCAGACGGGGCAGACCACCCACGCGACGGAAGTGAGCACCGCAGTGAACAGCGCGTAGTAGATGCAGAAGAGTGTCTTGGAGAGGCGCACACAGGCGGTGAAATGAGTGGCGTGACGCGAGGGGTCAAGGTCGGCGAGATCTGCGAGCGCCTGCTCCATGGACACCTTGAAGGTCAGCGCGTACATGCCGTTCGACGTGTCTGTGCCCCGCGCAAGGGCCAGTTCGGATGTCTGGAGTGCGTGTTCCGGACGGGGGAGTGTGGGGGGCATCACCCAGATGCGGCACGGGTTCCCATACTCCTGTTCCATGTACCGTCCGTAATAAGCAAGAGGCCACAATGCGGGGTCGGTGTTGGGGCAGATGGAAGATAGAAGTTCCGAGAGAGGGCATGGGTGGTAGAGCTCGCCGTCGTGCATCGCGTTGTAGGCCTCCAGAGACTCGAGATACTTCTGGATGTTGCGTTTGGGGAGACGCTTCATCGTGCGGTGCGCAGTAAGGCTTTTGTAGCCAGCGAAGACTGTCGCCAGAGCCATCAGGACATCCAGTGGGACAAGGGACAGGTAGTCCACATCAGCCTGAAAGCCGTCGTCTATCCAGAACTCTGCGGCTGCAGGAGGAGGAGGCGGGGGAGGAGGAGGAGGAGGACCGCCATTGCCCCTGATAGGTTTTGCACGCCCTTTCTTAGGTTCGCTGTAGACTTCTGCAAAGCGACGTGGAATTTAGTATGTAACGCGTAACATAAAAACCATGCAAACGTACTGAGTGGACGTAGAGCCAGTCTCTCTGACCGGCGAGGGCCGACCCTACGGGGGGGAGGTGGACCTTCACCAGAGCCGCCAGCAGCACCTAGAATTCGCCCATAAGCATCGAGACATATTCTAGGAAAAAAGACTATTCACCTGGGTCGTTGTCCCCCCTGCGGTGGTCCCTGTTCCCGCTGTTTGAACTTTCGTCGCTGTTGCCAGATGGGGGGCCCCCAGAATTGGTGCTCTGACCCGCTCCCCGGGGAAGGTCTGTGCGTCCAGCTCCTCCAGATGGTGCATATACGACAATCTCAGGGCCAGATTTGACGAGAGCAGAGTGGTGGGCAGCATCAGAGAGATGGATCACATGCGGTGTCGGTGGATGCTTCGACAGGGCAGAGCCGGACAGACGAAGATCATTATTTCTAACGTTGCCAGGAGAAACAGATGATGTAGCTGGAAGAAAGTCGTACCCCATAGAAGCGGCAACAAGTCCAGCTGTCAGAAGACGTCCCGTGTCCAAGCCCATGCCGTCGGGTCGCTGAAAGAAGAAACCAAGAGCGCCAGCGAGCCCAAGATTGACAGTAGTGCGTTTCTTCAAAGCAGCCTTAGAGTAAGGCGCATGGTGACCAGATATTTTGATACACGACCCCATGTTACAGATACGTTGAATGGGAGAGTCCGCAATATGAAGGATGTGAAATCGAGGTCGTTGGTATCTTGCGCAAGCACGGAAAACAGAATTTTATATTGCTTGCGCAATGGAAAGGAGGTTTTGGATGTCTCGGTGCTCCTTTATAATTAAACAACGGAAACAACGGATGCGGAAGATATCTCACTGGGGGCTCGAACCCAGTGCCGGCTGTCGATTACCATGAATTCGACCAGGAGGCAATGTTCCTGGTCGTATTCATGATAGTATCCGCCGTCGTGGATTGAATATAGGAGATAAGTAAGGAGGTCTAATCCTGCAGCAAGCCTAAAATCTGGCTCAGCTTTTCTCAGGATTCGACGCATGTTGGCCACAGTTCTGAACAGCAGCAGGACAAGTTGATAGTGTTGGAAGGGTGGTCTATGGAACTGGCTCCGACTTGTGCCGAATCGGAGCCTGAAATATTCGGTGCTTCCCGAACCTGTGTGGCCGCTTCAATCACTGCGAACTCGAAGCAGACTCCCGCACCTATCGCCATGTACTATATGTCATTTTTCTTGAGAACTAAAGGAGAACTTCATAATTGAATTAATTACAGTGGTTATTGCGTCAAAATTAGAGTCGGTCATTGGTTGCCCGGATGATCAAACTGTGATGATGGCCGCAAACATAGGCTTGAATAACTTTGAATATGTAGAGATACCCATCTCCGCCCACAGGATCAAATCTTCGAGAGGCTGTACTTGGGTAGTACAGTATTAGAATAGCGACTAGTACAATTGAGCTTGAACGCGCCATGTCGCGCACTATGTAGCACCCTTCATTTAAATAAAAAATGAGTCGCATGACCCAGTGGCACTGCCCCCCTATTAATTCAAATACGGCGATGCCTCCATACTGGTAAGCCCATTCAATCTATTTGCGGCCGATGCGTGGTTTGAACAATTTAACAACTTGAGGCTCGAGCCTAAACGTCGACGCGCAACTCTTACCCATTTCTGCTCGAGCTTCGAGCTTCAACTCTAAAGTCAAACCAGATTGAGAACTCTCGTTCAAACATTCCGATAAAAACATTCTAATAAAAAACAACGTTCTTTAGATGATTACTACTCAATTTTCATGAAAAATCGTGCCATCCAAATCGGACTTGACCAAGCCTCGACTCAAGCTGGATCTCCGGTTCCATGAATGCAGGTTTCAAACAGCAGTTGGACAGGCATCTGATACATCTAACGCTCGTGATACATTAAAATCGACTTGGGAACAATCGGATCACAGTATATATTTATGTTCTGAATACACATACCGTTGTGGAAAGCACAGGTGGTGCGTCAAATAACCGGTGATGTAAGTTAGAAGAAGTAAGTATATAAACGCCCTCCAAAGCTTCTAGAAAACCCGTAATTGGCGGGCCCATTACAAGTATGCAATCTCCTCTCAGAGCTGGTCTCTTAAGCCTTGTGTTTTCCTTGATTCTAGTGCTTTCCGCTGCAGCCCCAATCTACCCCGATAATGCCTTTCCTGTGCCTTCTCTGTCTAGGCACAGTACCACGAATTCCCTCGGCGAGTTAGCTGCTCTTCCTCTCGCCCACAATATTGCGCGACCGCGGCCTACAGTCGGTGACGACGGTGTAGCCGTCAGAGACACTAGCGCTGTAGCTGCTCTGAACAGCCGCGGGTTTTTTGATGCAATCGCAAATGGTTTTAAGGTACGATGGCGGAACATCATCGACATCATTCTTCAACACTAGCGCTTGACCAACGCTGACATAAATTCCATCTTTAAGAAATTGGGTGGTGCCATCAAGAATGGTGAGATTCCTCTCTCGGGCTCCAAGGATAGATGACGAATTTTAAATATGTTTGTGTTAGTTGTGAAGAAAGCAGGAAATGGCATCAAAAAAGGTCTGTTTCGAGTTATCACCTCTATTGAGAATATATTTACTGAAATTAACCCTTGATATCTGACAGTCGTGCAGAAGGCTGGCGGCGCGGTCAAGAAAGGCGCGCTATTTTATTGATCCTTCGTCCGTCACATTATTTACTGACTAGATCATATCTATAGTCGTTAATAAGGCTAAGACGGGTGCGTTACTTACCAGAACGTTCAACCTAATTTAGTGTACTCACATTCTCGTAGTCGCAAAAAAAGTTGTCAAATTTGTTAAAACTAAAGGACCCGAGATCGGCAAGGTTGCACTGAAGGCTGCATCCACTGCTGTAGAGGGTGCTTCGAAGATCGTCCAATTTGTACCCGTTGTTGGAAAGCCGCTCTCCAAGGTCATGGATGTTGGAGGGAAGTTACTCAACAAGGCTTCAAATTCGATCCATACCAAGGTCGACGGGGGTGTGGGCAATGCGCTTAATGGTATGAATAAAGCCCAGACGGTGCTCAAATTCATTCCACGAGAGTTCACTCAGGGTGCCGCTTCGCTCAGCGAGCGCGATCTCTTCGATCTTAATATAGTTTTAGCAGCTAGAGATGGTGAAATGGTATATTAATTCTTTAAATATTATGAACATGGAGATAATAAGATACCTACATTAAATAGTGACGTATTGTAATGCTTTAATTGCGACGTTCGTTGCTTTATACTATATACTGGATCTAAATAGAATATACTATGTACAGCCCTTGACTTGTACTGAGTCACTCCGATTCCATTTTCAGTCTTTATATATTCAACAATTACTCGTATTTCGTTGCTTGACTCTCGAACTCTTCTGTCGCGGTGCTTGGCTGACGACGCCATGCGGACAATAGGTGCAGTGCTTGGACGTACGTAAAGCTGATTTCGGGAGCGGCAGAAATGATGGTACCATTGTTGGCCGGTGCACCTGTCGAAATGCAGTTGCAGGCAAGTTCGTAAAATGCATATTTGAGATGAGGCTTATGTTATACTTTGGACACGCTCTTTTGTAGCAGTAAAAGAAGGACGCCAGTAGGCCTTCCCCGTCGGGCGCTTGTACGGCATCCCGCCCCGAGGCCGCGCGTTCGGTAAATGTAGGTGGTCCCGCCCTTTTGTTTTATGGACGAGTTCTGGCAAGACTAAACGATTATTTCTGGACTTTGCTGTGGGCCCTAATAATTGGGATATAATGAGCGCTGGAGGTTCTGACTTGGTCCCAGTTGCTTCAATTTGAGTGACTCTAACCCTAGGCTGCGAACGACGGCAAATACAAACACAAACGCACATCTAGGCAGAATGGAATGTCCAATCTGCTTGGATGTGTTCGACGACTCGGCTTACAGCTTGGTTTGTGGTGAGTATTCCAACTTGATTTCATCACAACGGCGCGTTGAATGCATTACCCTACTTTTCCGCAACCTTTGAATAGGACATCTATTCCACCAGCACTGCATCCTAAGATCCAATACGGTCATTGATCGCAACCTCGACACTATCTCATGCCCGATTTGTCTTACGGAGGGCCCATTGGGTACATTTTCTCTCTCTTAAGGGATGCACATTGCTAATGGTCTCCAAGCGTTGGGCAGTGATGGTATCCGTAAGGTCTTCTTTGGCAGGATGAGCGTTGCACCAGAAGCAGGAGACGCAAGGGCACGCGCAGCTCACGAGCCGGACCCAGCAGTGACTATCGCCGCGCTGCGCGCAGACATCATCCGCATGCAAACCGAGATGATCGAAAGTGTGAATACAATCCTAGTGGACGCGACAGCGCGTGATGCGCAGCTCCTGAGTGCCATTCGCGCCATGCAAGCAGTGGTGGTCGCTTCCCAGCAAGCGCGAGAGAATATGCACGATCAGCAGCGCCAGCGTGTGGAAGCGCTCGAGGTTAACGTGGCTGCGCTTGCGGAGGATCTGGACGACGAAGAGACAGAGCATGATGAGCCGTCGCCACTCTGGTATGGAGAGAGAAATATTGAGGCGCGCAGAGTCGAGGCAGAAGAAGGGGCCGCACGTACTTGGATGGAGTCGTTGAGCAGCCTCTTCTTCGGCCCGCCCTGGTCCACACATGAAGCGCCGCCTCAGAGATTCGGAACTCGAGCCTCCCGTCGCCGAACCATGCCTGGTAGCTTGAATGTAACCGCGCGAATTGCTCGCCGCCAAATTCACGGTGTACAACCTGGACCAAATGGCTCACCTCTCAGATACGGCAGCAACATTTTGTGCATCGGTGGGAGGCGCCCGGAACATACAGGGGTCCCCGATTGCACGGCAGTGGATGGGAGACATCATTTCAACGGTTTAGGCTCGAATCGGTACCAGAAGAAATACAACTGCGAAATCTGTGGCATCAGTATCTCAGAATAAACAACATGTTGAGTACCTTTGGCCACATTTCCCTTCTACTCTTTTAGTACTCTAAAACTAATATTGAGACCCCAGCAGGACCTTCCACAAGGCTGGGAAGGCAAAGGCAGTTAGTTCGAGTGAATGAACATTCCGTCTGATTCCGAGTCCTATCCCAATTTGCCTTGAGTTTGCCGTAAACATTGCCTGCGTGTTAACATTCGTGCTTCTTACCTTATGAAATAACTGGAAGAATCCAGGTGCGTGGATGCAGTAGAATCAAAGTAGAATGCTAGTAGAACGCGACAAACGCGCTGAAGCTGACGAAAGCATGGCTTCAACTCTAAGATGGACACGGCACGCGGCACGGCTTGCTCAGATTAAGTATGTGCTTATTTCGAACCCCGCGACGAATATTTAGATCCCGGCGCGTCTCGGCTACCACTACGATTCCTGCGCTTTGCCTGCGCTCATTCAGCAGCTAAACTCAATAACGAGTGTAACAAGACCCAAAATATGGATGCTAATATCCCTCGAGGGTGAGTGCTTCTTTTCGATAATGGCCTTTTTTTGTAATTTATTCCATGTTTTCACAATGTTTTCAGCGCCGCGCCATTTATGGACCTATGGTTGATTTAAGGCCACTTATTTGATCCTTTTTACGTCCTGATTCCTTCCGCACAACGACACCATGTCTGAAGCCGTCAGTGAGAAAGGCGGTACTTTTTACAAGGCTGGTCAATACGCCAAGTACGTCTGGCCAGTTTCAACCCTTGTTGATGCTCACAATTGTCAATTGTCCGTGATCCAGAGCGCAAGAGTGCTATGAAGCAGTACGGTTCACTCAGCTCGAAAGCAAACGTGTATTCTGACGGATTTTGATTTAGGCTATGCGTCTTGCCCCACACGAACCTAAATACCCTTCAAATCTCAGTGCTGTTTTGTATGAGGCTGGGCAGTACTCAGAGGCTATCACTGCTATACGACTGTCCTGGCAACTCCTGAGGGCTAAAAATGAAGCAGATGGGCGATCACCGACGCCAACAATCGCCGATCCATTCGCCATCAAGCTTGCTACGCGTTTTGCTAAGGCCTGCACGCACAGATCTTACAGTCAGGATGAACTGCAGACAGACGGCAAGGTCGAGGACACCGACGAAGAGATAGAATCTCTCCTTCTCTTGTGCCCTGCAGACGTAGACGATGTGAAGATCAAAGACCTGCAGGCCGCGTGGCTGCAATGGCGTGCGCTTCGTGACGATAAGGTCCAACAGAATCTCGAAGAATACAAGGCGGACAAAGCAGCTGCTCATAAGCGGCTGCGTTCTATCTCGATTTTCAAATCTTCTGAGTGCGCCATCTGTCTTTGTGCGCGTTAAACATTCTCATTCTTTGCAGGGAAACTACTCTGGAATACTACACCGTAAATGTCACTGTCCGAAAGATAACGCGTAGCCTAACCACTCTGCATTCCTAAACAGTTTGGCCATGATGACGTCCAGTCTTTCATGAACGGGATTAATCGGTCGTCTAATTACAAACTGGATGGTAATCCGGATTACGCTGGCCAGCGCGTCTGGTCTTTCCTTTTCGGAGGCTCTGGAGACGGTACGCCACCTTTCTTATTGTTCATAGTTACATTATGGAAAACGGCATACCTAGCTCGACATGCCTTCGGCACTATGATTCACCTTTCCGACATAATTGGTAAAAGGAAAACACTCCAACACAACAAGCCCCATGAAGTTCGCCTGACTCTGATGGATATACATCCTGCAAGTCTGGCGCGGGTCATCGTGGTCATGTCCTTGATTCGTCAAATTCAGGAGGTACGACCGAGCAATGACACGGCTAGAAGCACGGAGCTGTTTACGACCCTTTTCTATGTATACGCTGCGTATATCATGCCCGATTATTGTCGAAAAATGTATGTGCCCCTTCCATTTGTCGGCATACCTTTCAGAAACTGATAACTCTCCTAAGCGTCATGGACATCGCCAAGAAATTGGTAAACGAGCTTCCGGAGAGGAAGACTGACAGCCTTCCAAAAGGCCTGTACATCAACGAGCAAAGCCTTCCCGCCATAATCGATGTTCTCAAATACTGGTCAACCCCTCTACCTAAAACAGTCAGGCGATTTATCAGGGTGAACAATTCCTTGGAATCGTATGATGACTTCACGGAGTCGATGGTGGGCCCCGACCCGGAACAGCAGAAGCAGAAGGCAGCGTCCATGCGCAACAGAAAGGGTGGTGGTGACATCTATGGCGACCCAGCGGCCGAGAAAACTATATACCATCGCACGTGGGCGCTCATACCCCCTCGGCCGCTTCTTCCACGTCACCCTGCTCTTGCTAAGCTCGCCAAAGAATATGTATCCGCGTCCGACAGCCTGTACAAGGCAGCAAAGAGAGAAGTTGAAGAAACATGGCAGGTCAACCCCACAATCTTCGTAAGCCCACACTACGCCTCTGCACATCGGCATTCTGGAGACTCAACTTTTCACATTCGAAATACTTAGGATAAATATTCCACCGAACATCCGGATCTCGGCCATGGCTACCCCAATACTGACGCGGACTACCTCAACCCCGCCACTTTTGAGAAGTTTGTTGAACAGTTCCGGCGAGGGCCCCCTCCTACATCTTGTCGTGGCGGCGCTAATTTCACTACAATGTCACACTTCTTCTCCCTCGTCGCGGATGCGATGTTGGTGTTGCAGGATGCGCTCACAGTGGAAATAGTCGTGTCTGATGTGATCACGGGTACGGCAAAGCTGATTGCGGGCGACCTCGGACCCCGCCCAAAAAATGCTCCGAAGCGATACACCCGCGTTTGGCTGAGCAATGTCCCGTGAGTTTACATCGTATTTCGTCTTCCTGGGGCAGACGTTAACTCCACTCAAAATAGCGACTACACTAATGGTCTGCTCAATAACGTGGTTCACATTGCCCCATATCTTGAACCCAAAGGGCTGGTGCTTTGGAATTGTCTGTTGAATACAGGAAATTGGAAAACAGTCACTGATTATTGCTATAAGTAAGCTTCAAGATTCAGCCTGATTACTCCAGTCTTTCTAATTGTTGTACTAGCTATACTTTACTCCTGCCCAAAGACGTGCCGCGCTTGCTGGGATGCAAAGTTGTAAATCCCAATGACATTCTTTGGTGCGATACTGTGATCCAGACGATGGACCTACCACTCCCCTTAGAAAAGCTGGCGTCGAAGAAGGAGCTTCACGACTGGCTCGGGCATCTGCTGATGAGCACCATATGCAGCGGCCACCCGTCGCTGCCGCCCTTCAAGGTTGAGATGCCCAACAATCTGGGTGCATTCATTCACGTTCTCACTCACCTCCGCCGCGTCGGCTTCCCGCCTCACTGGATCGGCGACTTCATGCAGTCCGTCGTCTCAGACAACCTTGTCACCGCCCTCAAGCCATACCAAGACCGCCTGCCCATTCCCATCCCGAAGCAGACGAAGCCGGAAAAGGCCCGCCGGGTGCATCTCGACGGGTGGCATGCGGGACTGCAGGTGCTCATTGCCGCGACGCGCGATGCGCTTCCCTTCCCGCTCTCGCTACCCGCGAATTTCCCGAGCCCAAGTGATATTGCCACGTACAGCACCACTGTGACGCGCATCGATCTCAGAGTCGCTCGCGATCCGCGCAGTGCTGAGTGGGGCCCGTTAACGGGGCCGTTCTCGCCCGCCGTGGGCGCGCTGTTTTTCCGGGACAGGGGCCGAGTGGGGAACAACCTGCCGCAAATGCTTTTCGGGCTGCTCGAGGGCATGCCGGGAGCCGCGGGGCTTGCTGATCCATGTGTACAGATCGTGCTCGGTTTGGAGCATGTGGATCTGGCGGTTGGGAAGGTGTCGTGGAAGATGAGCCGCGCGTGGCATGCTCGGATGGTGCGTGAAGGCTGGGTGATGATGCTGTTCCGCGTCGATTTAAGGGCGCCTGGTAAGCTTGTTTCTTATGTGCGTTGTTTTCATGGCGCTAACATGCTGCCTCTGCAGTTACCAATCAAGTCGACGCTAAACTTTGGGTCGAAGTTGTGTAAATTGCTGTGTCGAAAGCGCTTAAAGTTCGGCCTTTACTCATGTGTATGCGCCACTCACCGCCATAGACTTTGTATTTGGTCAAATGAAAATTTAACGCAAGCATAAGTAATCGAGTGCTTCATTCAATGCCAAGTAACTGCTTTGATATACTAACATTATTTTCATTCTTTCGACAAGGTATGTAAGGTATAGTTATCGTCATGACTGTTAAGGTATTTGCATTCCAATTGTTGAAAGTCTTCCTCCAAGTACTCTTACCCAGAAGAGGGTGCCGGTCATACCTTTACTATGCATAGGCCTAGAGAGTTTCCGAATACTTGTCATATTAACATTGGAAACAATTGCACTTGTAATCGTGGCCATTTGGTGCCCATATTTATTTCCCTGTCAAGCTCACCGTGCATATTTCCTATATTTTATTACTGGGGGACTACCACTACTTGTGCAATGTACGCCATCTCAAATTTATGAGTACTTCAATTTCGTCAGCTTAATTGCGGAATATGACTGGGGCTCATTCAAACTCCGCGGCTATTTGAGAAACAGCGAACTCTTTCAACTTGAAGTTGCTGTCCCCCACTTCTGTGCTACTGCCTGGCTATTGTCTACTATGGCTGCTGGAACTTGTACAGCAACGCGCAAGATATGTATATGAGGCTGTAAAAGGCCTATGAAGAGTGAGTTCTGCCTCGTGTCCTGTTTTACAATTTATGTAAGGTCGCCAGGTGCCAACGCTGCGCCATTTATGGATGCCGTTTGGCTTGCTTCGATTTTTTTCGCTGCTGCCAATTTGATTCCACCTACACCACGATACCATGGCTGAAGCAGTCAGTAAGCAAGGCGGTACATTTTACAAGGATGGGCGATACACCAAGTGCGCGCTTGACCAACTACTGCTTTTGTTAGTGCTTACAGTTACTAGGGCGCAAGAGTGCTATGAAGCAGTACGCTGTAATCAGTGCTCGACCAAGTTTTCCTTCATCTAATTCTCATCTAGGCCATGCGTCTCTCCCCAAAAGAGCCTAAATACGCGTCCAATCTCAGCGCAGTTTTGTACGAAGCCGGACAGTACTCAAAGGCTATCGCTGCGATACGTTTGTCCTGGCAACTCCTGCGAGCTAGGAATGAAGCAGATGGGAAATCGCCAACACCCACAATCGCCGATCCGCTTGCCGTCAAACTGGCGACACGTTTTGCTAAGGCCTGCAGCCACAGATTTTGCAGCAAGGATGAGCCACAAGCCCACGGAAAATCCAAGGACACCGACGAAGAGATGGAATTACTCCTTCTCCTGTGCCCTGCGGACGTAGACGACGTGAAAATCAAGGATCTTCAGGCAGCGTGGATGCAATGGCGCGCACTTCTCGACGGTAAGGCCGAACATGAGGCAGACAAAGGAGCTGCTCGTAAGCGGATGCGTTCTGTCCCGATTTTCAAATCTCCTGAGTACGCCATTTTTTCTCTTTATGTTCGTTGCTTATCTCATTTACAGGGAACCGACTCTGGAATACTTTACTGTAAATGCTTTGACTGGAAATTGGTTCAGGAACTAACCATGTATTAGTTTGGACACGACGAGGTCCTGTCTCTGATGAACGGCATTAATAACTCGGATGACTACTGCCTTGACGGTGACAAGGGTTACGCAGACCAGCGCGTTTGGTCTTTTCTTTTCGGAGGCTCTGGGGATGGTAAGCTACGTCTCGATACTATCCATGTTTTTTACTCAATAATTTCTCCAGCGCGGCATGTTTTTGGAACTCTAGTACACCTTAATGACATGGCTGATGAACTTGGGACGCTCCGGCCGACCAACGCATTCAAGGTGCACTTGACCCTTATAGATATACACCCCGCAAGTCTGGCGCGCGTCATTGTGGTCATGTCTTTGATTCGGCAGATTCTTCATACACGACTGAGCAAAGACAAGACTAGAGCTCAAGAACTGTATACAACACTTTTTTACGTATACAACGCATATCTCATGCCCGATTATTGTCATCAAATGTCAGTTCCTTCCATCTATTGGCATGATTATGAGCCTGAACATCGTTCCAAGCATCATGGACACTGCTAAGGCACTGGTGAATGAGCTTCCGGAGAAGAGGAACAGCCTTTCAAAGTGCCTTTTCACTAACGAACAAAGTCTCCCCGCCATCATCGACGTCCTCAAATACTGGTCGACCCCTCTGCCCAAGACAACTATGCAGTTTATCCAGAACAATATTGCTTCAGACACATACGCCACCTACATGGCGAGAATGGCGTCAATGATGGGGTACGACCCGCAGCAGCAGAAAGCAAAGGCGGCGTCCACGAAGAAGGGAAAAGCGGACGACGGCATCTATGGCGACCCAGAGGCCGAGAAGACTATATACGAGCGCACCTGGGCGCTCATACCCCCTCGTCCGCTTCTTCCACGCCACCCTGCCCTAGCGAAATTGGTCAAGGGATATGTTTCTGCCTCAGACGATCTGTACGCAGAAGCAAAGAGGGAAGTCGAGGAAACGTGGAAGGTGAACCCGACACTGTTCGTACGTATAGTCCATACCCTTCCTATCCTGAACATTCAACTTAGTCTTTGTGGTCTTACATAGGATAAAAAATCCACCGAACATCCGATGCTCTGCAAGGGCGAAGGCTATCCCAGAGCCAGCGCAGACGTTTGTGAGAGCGCGAGCCACTTTGAAAAGTTTATTCAAGAATTCAAACGAGGCCCACTTCCTCCATTTTGCCGCGGCTCCGCTACCTATACTACGATAACCCACTTCTTCTCCTTTGTTGCGGACGCGATGTGGGTGCTGCAGAATGTACTCACGGTGGAAATAGTTGTGTCTGAAGTGATCACGGGCACGGCAAAGCTGATCGCGGGCGATTTAGGCGCACGCCCGAAGAAAGCACCAGATGCCTACACCCGCATTTGGCTGAGCAATGTTCCGTGAGTGCATCGTGTCTTGTCCTACCGATGCAGCCTCTGAACTCATATAAAACAGTGACTACACGAACGGTCTGCTCAATAGCGCGGTCCACATCGCGCCATATCTCGAACGCAAAGGACTTGTAATGTGGAACTGTCTATTGAATACAGGGAGCTGGAAATCAGTCGCCGAATATTGCTATAAGTAAGCCGTACTCCCAAATTAGCTATGCCATCTGCTTAATTATTTGTGCCAGCTATACCTTGCTCCTCCCGAAAGATGTACCTCGCTTCCTGGGATGCAAAGTCGTCAACCCCACGGACACCCTCTGGTGGGATGTTGCGATCCAGAGGATGAACCTACCACGCCCCCTGGAGAAGTTGGCGTCCAAGAAGGAGCTGCACGACTGGCTTGGGCACCTCTTGATGAGTACAATGTGCAGCGGCTACCCGGCGCCCCCGCCATCCAAGGTCGAGATGCCCAACAACCTCGGCGCGTTCATGCACGTTCTCGCTCACCTCCGGCGCGTCGGCTTCCCGGCGCACTGGATCGGCGATTTCATGCTCTCCGTCGTCACTGACACTCTTGTCACCGCCCTCGAGCCATACCGCGGACGCTTCCCCGTGCCCATGCCGGAGCCGACGGAGCCTGAGGAACCCCGTCGGGTGCGCCTCTATGAATGGCACGCGAACCTGCAGGTGCTAATTGCAGAGACGCGCGATACGCTTCCCTTCGCGCTCTCGCTCCCGAAAGAGTTCCCAAGTTTGAGCGACATCGCCACGTACAGCACCGCCGTCACGCGGGTCGACCTCTCTCTCGATCCGCGCTCCCGCCAGTGGGGCCCGCTGACGTCGCCGTTCTCGCCCGCTGTGGGCGCGCTGTTCTTCAAGTCCAAGTGGGGAACCTGGGAGGGTCTGCCGGATATGCTTTTCGGGCTGCTCGAGGGCGCCCCGGCGGCTGTGGGGATGGCTGATTCGCGCGTACAGGTCGTGCTTGGTTTGGAGCAAGTGGATCTGGCGCTTGGGAAGGTATCGTGGAAGATGGGCCGTGCGTGGCATGCTCGGATGGTGCGCGAAGAGTGGTCAATGATGTTGTTCCGTGCTGATTTGAGGGCCGCTGGTAAAGTCTGTTTCTTGTGCGTGTGGTATTCAGGCTGCTAACGTGCGGTCCTTGCAGTCACTAAGCAAGTTGAAGCTAAACTCTGGGCTGAAGTTATGTGAGTCGCTATTCCGATGTGAGTCGCTATTCCGAGGGCGTTTATGTAACAGCTCGCCCTTCCTGCGTCAATGTATGTACGCTACTTGTACGCTACACTGCGACGTACATGAAATTTTTAGAATCAATCAAATTAAAGTTTAACATAAGTCCCAAGTTGCGTTCGCGCCAGTTACTGACGCTATTCATACTGTGTTGGCACGCTTCGGCGCTCTCTTCGCATGCCTGAAGTCTGTGCTCGTTTATCGACACATAGTCGTACATGGAGTACGCATACTCACCTTGTTGAACAGCACAGCTGTACTAAAACTTCGATCTAGTGATTTTACGCAGAGCAAGTTTTTGACGATTACAGATCTGGCGCGGGATTTCCATCGTAATTTGATCATACATAATACAACCCTGGAAAAAATCTCCTCTGCGGACTGCGGCTGAGTAGAAGCCACGAGAAGCTGTGAAAGGCGAGGCTGATGGAGAGGTGGAATGCGGTTCTACGGTGCGCTGCGCTTTAGATGATTTGGGTACAAGTTTGAAGTGTTTCAAGAATCTAATGTAGTCCTCCTACCAAGTGCATCAACTCAACAGAGTCCCTCAGTACATCTTCCTCCATTAGTCTTTCTAGATCTGTCCAAGATTTCACAGGATGATCTTCGTCTTCGTCGTCCTTGAATTTCTTGAGAAGACTGTCAAAGAATTCGCCCGCGGCACTCGTATGCAAAATTTCAGCTACGGCGGCATGAATCGCAAGGTATCGGGGATTCGGAAGGGGAATATCGCATTTCTGTTCGTGAGAAGCGTTTGAGAGGCTGAAGTCATTACTGCAGTCCCTGAAAGTAATAAGACCATCCGGAGGCAGGCGCATTATACCTACATTGGCGAAAACCTTCACAGCGTACACATCCTTCTGGATACGTTGTCAGCTATATTAAGATAATCAAAGACCATGTTACTGACATCCCTTGGATTTGGTTTCAAGCACCAAAAAAAATCGTCATATGCTTTGTGTGCATCACCTTGGAGCATCATGCCATTTGACGGGTCATTGAGGTGGTCCTGTAAATCTTCAAATGTCATCATTGGAAGGCGGGTATAATTCGAAAGTATGTCAAAGGTTGTCATGGCAGACATGGACTGTGTATCTAGTCAGCTTTGAGAGAAGTATATCTTGATATTGTATGACCCACAGAGTCTGATTTGTGGTCTTTATCATCA
>JAEKIV010000539.1:0-22271 GCA_016801325.1 Hypholoma fasciculare
TGAATCTTCTGCTCGAGGACTTTGACTCTAGCGCGCATCTCGGATACCATTTGCACACCCTTGTTCTTGGCCATGGATCCCGTGGAGGACGTGGTATTAGTGCTTATAGTTGGGGTAGTGCGAGATGTAGGGGGTTTCATAAGACTGCGTGGGCTTGCTGTTGCAGGAGAAGGTAAAGATCCCAATGCACTTGTTCGAAGTACGTTGGCGCTGTGTGAGCCCCTCAAGGGCGTGACTGCACCATTTTTGTTTAGGTTGACGAAAGGGCGAGAACCATAAGAGCTTGCCATTGGTGGCTTCGACGATACTGATGCTTTGGGAGTGGTGGTTGTGTCGTTCTCGAAAGCTGGTGAGATTTCCCGGATTGAAGTCAGCAGGAAGCGTAGTCTTCATGATCAAAAGATTTTCATTAGAGGGAGTGGCTGCATGTAATGGCAATTTCTCTGAGGATGAAGCCGGCGTGCTTCTGGCTTTTTGAGATCTCAACATTGGCGTCTGGGCTGGGAGTGAGCTTTCGTTTCGAATAAAAAGGAGGTTACTGACCTCTCAATTCATCTCGAAGACATTGTGTTTCTTCTTCCAGACCAGCCTTCTCCAGCAGCTCATGTTCGATCAATATCTTCTCCTCCAATGTCTTGGAGTATTTAGCTTCCATGTCTGCCCAGCTAGACGAGACTGCTCGCTCGTTACGTTCCAAGTCGTCATTTCCCATTTCTAATTTGCGAAGGTGGACTTCGGTAGTTTGATGTTCCTGCCGGAGTTGATCCAATTCATGCCGTAGAAAAGTGGTTGTCGTGTTATGAGTCGTTTGTGATGTCATGAATTTAATTTCGACTGAAACCAATGTTGACTGCGGTGCATTACCAGTGGCAAGCAGGGTGCGCACCTTCCACTCATCGCACGCATTTTCAGCCCTGACAACCTTGTTCTGGAGTTCATGCTGAGATTTCTCTGTACGTTGAAGTTCGCTCTCCAACTCTGCTTCGAGCTCCTTGCTTGCTTGATGAAACTCGTCTAGTTCGGCGCGAATTTCGGACAACATATCAAGGTCCTTGGCACCAGTATTAGCCAGTTGTGTCTACAGTCAACATATTTATATACATCGTTGTACTTTTCCCGCCAATCCGTACGCGTGTGAGACGAGAAGCTGAGAGAAGTTTTAGGACGAATGGCACTGGAAGAGCCAGATAGTAACAACGGACCCTATATTGTCGTCATCCAGAGACAAATGCCTGTCCTTTTGCAAGGAGTCAGTGCTAGAGAGTACGGCAGTCATCTTGAAGACCTGCTGCAACGAGACCAAGCTCGGGCAGAGAGAGGAAAGAGTTTGGGAGAAAGTTGCGACGTTGATCTGACCATTCCCTTTTTGGGCGACAACTGACAGGTGGCATCGTGATTGGAATTGTAAACTGCATGTAAAGTAGCTATAATGTGCTGCTGAGGTCTCTGTTGGATACGTGAGGGAATTCGGCATCGCGAAGATGTAGTACATACCTTTTCGATGAGGTTTTTCTCGGCCACATTCCAGTTGGTAGTCGCGTCGCATTGTGCGTCTGGCTCGAATCGATTCACCTGCGACTGAGGAGTTCAGCTCCAAGGTCTGGCGTAGCCAAGGCGAGTGCTGCCCCCTCCGGCCAACAGGTGGAGCACCTACATGTTGCGTACACCAGCATCCACGGCGTCGCCTGTTGGTAAGACGTCACGAGTGGATGTTTGCAATTGCAACGCATGACGTGCAGGTTGTGACGGTAAGCTTGCTCACGGGAGCGGCAGCGCGTCGCTGCCTGCAGGCCCATCGTCATCTTGGTGGCAGCATTGGTGAGTAGTGGCAGACATGTACAGTAGACGAATGTTGTGTCTCATTGGGGTGGATGGGCGCGGCGTTGGAGTCAATGCACACAATGTTGGCGACGTGATGAGTAGTGTCGTTGTTGTCGCCATCGAATGCCACGAAATAACGGGGTGCACTAGAACACGGTGGTGGACCTCAATGACGAGTGGGCGTCTCATAGCAAGTCGATCTCGACTACAATTTGGGTTACTTCGACAGAGCTTGGGAGTCATTTCAAATGTGCGAACGTTCTTTCGCGGCCTGAAAGCGAGCCGTCTTGAGAATATTAATGACAATGGCCTATTTTATAATATCATCAGTGGAATACTGACTGAACATTGAAACCCTGTACAATGTTCAACAGCATACCTCCTGAGGGAGGACGATTTAATTTGGTTTGTCTACCTTGCTCCCTCGCTATTGCATCCGTTATCGCTCGAAAGAAATCCAGTCCGTTTGAGTTAGGCCTGAAGTTCAGGGGGGGGAGTGTGCAGCCCAAGGTCGTCGCATTGTGGATTTAGGCACGGCACCGGTGATGTTACGGCGACTTCGGTGATGCTCTCGAATATGGATGTGCTGATCTCGCCTCCGCGGCAGCGAGTAGACTGTCGACGCAGCGTACGGCTGTCGAGCGCAGCAGCAGCGAACTGGATCGGCAGCCATGTGGGCGAATGACAGGGTCCTGCCTGGGAATGGTACCTAAGGGTGAGTACAGTGCGTATCGTCGTGAAACTAGGCTTACCTATCGCAATAGCCGTCTGTCACGAACTCCGAGGCATGCCCTGCCACCGAAGGCGGTGGCCGGCAGCCTAGGCGAAAGCACCTAAGGTAGGCGCGAGAGCTCGCGCACGCCAACAGTGTGTCTCAGGAACGCACATGTACGACGAAGAATCGGGAGCGAACGTCATTCCGCCTGCGACGCTGGCATGTTCGCTCGAGCGCCCGTGTACATCGATTGTCCAGGACCGGTTCACGGGTGCTCAGCACGCTTGATCGTGGCGCGGAGGCATTGTCTGTCCTGCGAGCAGTGGTCAGCGAGGCGGTAGTTCAGATACGGGAGCTCTGTGCACCCTGTCATATCCGCCCTGAACAACATAGGAGGTGGGGTTCGTTTCGTCTTATCGCTACATCCTAACATGTCGAATCTGACACGTTGGCGCGTAGATCGTATACAAACTAGCTACGGGTTTGCAGTGGGTGGTCAGTAAGGTGTGGAGCACTTCGCTCGCTGCTTACCCATTTCCTCAGCCCGCCGTCACTAATCCTCACTCTATCGCTTCCCCTTGCATTCTCTACACGTTTCCATCGTACGAGCATGTCTCGTTTGTTTATTTGTGGCCGCGCAAACAATGCAGGGTACGGCGGCTAAGAGAGTCCGAAGGGTGTAGCTGGTGCTGAGCAGTGGCTACGGTCATTGATGAGGACCGAAGGCATGGTGGGGGAAGGAGTCTCAGTGCGGAGGTGGTGGCCCGAATCAAAACAGCGCCGCACGAGTCGCGAAGACACAGCCTGTGAGGGGGGGGGAACGAGTCGCACGATGCGAGATGCCTGAGATTCGCAGAAGCGACAAGGAGCAGAGTGGTGAGGGTGGTCGGATGCAGGAGGCCATGGGGATGACACCGTGCTGGAGCCGCGGAAGGTTCACGACGGTGGAAATCGATTTTGTGGTCACTGGAGGGCCTTGAAAGACAGAGATGGCGAGATAGAAATCACCCGGGATGACTACGAGAGGCATACCGTGTTCTTGATGATGGTCGACTGTCGTACCGACGTTGAACACCGTAATCCTGATTACGGGCGCGCAATGCACACGTCGCCGATGTTTGCATAAGCTAGAGAGGACGTGAGCGGTGTCTCGGCGGCGCAGAGGCGGTACGTACCTCTGCTGTAAGTGCATCTGCCTGTGCTAGCGGTGTTCGACATTAATACTGGGGCCGTAGGCGTAGTCGGATGCAATGACACCATGCCGGCGCTGTGGAGGGTTCACGAGGGCTGAGGTACTTCGGAAGGCACATGTGTGCCGCCATCGTGCATGATTTACGATGCACTGCTGTGGTCTCTGTTTAACGCGTGAGGGGACTTCGGCATTGAGAAGATACAGTACGTACCTTTTCGGTATTCGGCCGCATTGTCGCGTTGCACCGTGCGTCAGTCGACCCACCGGTGGCTGAGGAGTTCAGCTCCAAAGTCCGGCGTAGCCAAGACAAGTGCTGCCCCCCCACCAGCTGGTGGAGCACGAATGTGGACCATATACACGTTGCGCCTCCTATCATCCACCGTGTCGCCTGTCGGTAAGACGTCACGAGCGGATATTTGCATTTGCCGCAATACATGCGAAGTCGAAGGTCCATAGCTTGGGATGGTAGCCAATTATGCATTGGCAGGCAACGATTTTGTTGGGACTGGTTGGGCGGCGCCGCCGGTGGGTCGAGGGTTACCGTGATGGTACCGGTTGAGCGAGCTTGTGCCTCGCAATTCATGCTTAGGTCCCAAATGGGACCGGCGGCACGCTCTCCTTTATCACACTGTCAGTTATCTGATAAATTTTAACACTGGCCCCTACAACATGCACTGAAGTCTGAGATCAATTAATGGTAAAGAGTATATTTCTCCTTGAACACCCACTACGTATTGGAAGTTGCAGGATGATAGGCTTTCTAGTGCCATCAAGATGTTACGCTCCATAACCGTTCGTCGAGCGTGGCCAAAATCCACTGAAAATTGCACATGTTAAGGTGGAGTCGTTGACTCAATGATAGCAAGAGTAATAGCTCGAAGTGCGGCTATTTTGATGTAATTCTTATATCATTAATAGTGGAGGTTATGAGGAAAGTTGGAGGAAAGAACTT
This sequence comes from Hypholoma fasciculare, assembly GCA_016801325.1. Taxonomy (NCBI): domain Eukaryota; kingdom Fungi; phylum Basidiomycota; class Agaricomycetes; order Agaricales; family Strophariaceae; genus Hypholoma; species Hypholoma fasciculare. The sequence continues at coordinate 4,681 of JAEKIV010000539.1, forward strand.
GACTATGAGTTACGGTCGAATCACATGATGAGGCAATCGCCGCATCGCAGGTTCTGCAACATGTTCATGGGCATATTTTTGTCGAAGACTCGAAACTTGACTACGTCTCTCCTCATAGCCCCAGACCGTTTACTCGAAGCATTCAAAGTCAATTTATATACTCAATTTTCGGGCCAGATCACTTGGTATCAACGAAGAGTATCTGCGGTGCGCCGTGCGACACTTGTGATTTGACTGCCGTATCATAGGCCCGTATGCCATCTCGCACAAGTTGGAAGGCCGCAATGCCTAACTAAAATGACCAACATAAACAGGTTTCACCTTGCCGAACGCTCGAGACGGTGAAGTAAATGCTCCATGTCGCCACCCTGTTGATCAACCCCTCTCGAAGATGTAAACTCAGAAGACTCACAAAAGACTACAGCCATCAAGCGCCATTGTCAATTGAGCCACCCACCAGCCGAATACCTGGAAAACAATCTCGGTAGAAAACGGCTACCGACTTACGCCGAAGTCTTAGGTAGCAGAGCTTTCACGATCCCGACCCCATTTAAGCTGAAGCCTGCTGGAGCTTCAAGTGCTTGAGACCAAGGTACGCAGACCTCTCACTTTCCGCGAAAATTCATTATGCTGAGATACATCTATCAGGACGATAAATTGTCGTTGGTTTTATGCAAATAATACGCACCAAAGAGTGTTTTACGAACGCCGCCCGTATGCTCTGCTATACGCATCGACAAAATTCAAATGAATCGGCACAGTTAGACCGCGGGGATGAGGGTAGAAGTAGCAATGGAAATGGACATACACGAGCGAGTGTTGAACTGTGAGTTCAATAGCCTTCGACCAGATTGGCGTTTCTAATGCCAGAAAATCGAAAATGACGGAAACCTGTCACTGTCCGCGTTTTCCGCAGGAAAACCTGCTGGAAAAGAGAGCAATGTTTATGCTTCACAAGTCATTGCTCGAGACAGTGATGGCAGTAGAACCGGAGTGAAGCTGGGGTAGATATCATGAGGCAGCTACATTTGTCTGCAATCAGCCTGGTTGGTTGCCATCCGCCGTTTTCACAGGGCAACTGTCCGACTGCAAATTGTGACATCTTCGATGAACCAGCAGTCTATGAATGTGCAGCTTCAGTTGCTCTCCATGCATTGAAAGCGAAGATAAACCTGTGTAAACTCGAGTAGAAAGGCAGCAAATGTGAGCCCCTTCCGCTTAACATCGCAGGTGTTTGGCTAACGAAGACATTGCAGTGGCCTCAGATGACTTGTAGGCTCTAGGACATCTAGATCTCGCAAGACAAATCTTGAAATAGAATCTTTGCAAGATCTGCTGGGAGCATATGTCCTCCATACCAATATATCTGACTAAGCGAGTCAGTATGTTGTCGCCGTACGGCCTATAACCATATTCCTTCGGTCGCCAGAGCAGTCATCTCGTATGAATAACTATATTGGTTAGTTATAAGCCCGCGTCAAGGTGCGCGATGGTCTACTTACAACAATCCTGCATGTTTCAACACAAGTTTTTCGCTTATCGATCTATCCATGCTTTCAGGTTCACGAAAGGCTAAACTTGTGCGGGTTGATGCCACGTCGTGTTCTAACCAGCTGGAGTGCTACACATCGAGCCTGGGGATCCCATTTATCATGTAACATACCTCAATTATCAAGAGGGATACAGAACTAATGTCTGTCTGATTGTTCTCCCAGCTATTCCTCGACTGTACGACAGATCCGGATCTTCGGGTGCGTACTTGCCCTTTGTGGTACTTCCAACATGCTACCACTGATATCTGATTTCTAACTTGAGTAGCAGGGAGGTGTACATCGGAGAACGTCTGTTAGTCATTGAACTATCACATTTGACTACCCGAGGTCTAGGCAGATATAAATGCGTCAATGTTTAAACATTAGAACATGCTGCATTTTTCAAAACGCACCAGAAAGATCCACGCAAGTCCTCTTCCTCTTTCAATGTTCGCGTCTAACGAGGTCAGCGGTGTGCAGTTCCAGGATGTTACGTCGACGGTAAGCGGTCATTCCTGTCATTTTATTTGGTATCTGCATTTAGACGTGCCCACGATGACAGAATCAAACCGGTGCGGTTCAGTCAAATTTGTCAACCTGTGTATGTATCTCTTGCTGAGTCCGGCGGGACTACGAGACCTGCCTATGTGAACGAAGGGAGTTTATTCATTTACTGAAGTTCACAAACGCACATCTTACAGTACTTTAGACGACCCGGACTACATATTGTCTCGAAGTGAGTGGCTCTTCAAACTGAACAAACCACTTCGGCATTTATCAGTGGAGCAAACAACCAAATCTTTGTGGCAACACTATGCAGGAACAAATCTCACGCCATTACAGGGTGAAACGGAAACTAACGCACTCTCTTTCTTTCCTAGCCGTAGTGACCAGGCGGAGACTTTGCTTTGATTGCTCAACAGAGTGTAGCTGACATTCTTCATGGCAGCGATCAAAGGTGAGTACTCAATGACATTTACCACACACTACTTTTCTGAAATGTGCTCTAGCGATCGTAGCAGCCCTTATCATCGCCCATGCCTTCTCTCTTGTAATCACAATCTTCCGCCTCAAATACAGATACTCACGAGATCGTCTGTGGTTCGACGACGCTTTCGCTATCTTAGTTGGGGTCGGAGGCCTATTTATTGTTGGAGTTCTGATTTCAGGTATGTCTTCAACTTATACGTAAACCGGACGACAGAACTGATACAAGTAGCTCTCCATTTGACGGTCCTGAGGCCCATTGAGTACCACATGAACCTTGCTGCATACTTTTTTGTTCTTTGGCAAGCTCTTGTCCCTTCAATCGACCGAAGACCTTCTGATATCAGCTATAGGACATGCAGGGCCTCTCTGGTCATGGCTACGGGACGCCTAGTCTACAACACATATTGGCGCAATATGACCCCGCTATTCTGGCTCATTTCATATATATTCCTTCTCATCGGAGCTGCCTTCACCGCCTTGGCCGTCCGATTCTGCGGAATAGATCAGAACTGTTCCGGCTTGGAGACTTGTTTCTGCAACCTCGACCACAAAGTCATACTGTGCACCTTAATTGGTAGGCGCGTTTTCTCAACTATGCTGATCAATGTTCTGAACATTCCTCGAGTGGATATTTTTGTCGACGTCGCGACACTCAGCATCAACTGGTACTTCTTTGTACAGACTCAGAAGAAGTTCGGAGCGCAGCCTGAAAAAAAATGGCTGGTTTATTCTGGATTATCAAGCAATATGCTCACATTAACCATCAGTGTTGCACTTTGGGTGTTGTACTTGCGTAAGACTTTCTCAACAAATCATTTGCTCTTTTTATCACTGAGTAATGGAGTAGTATGTAAATTTTCTGCTCGCTCACTGCAGCCATACACTGACTAACTGAAGTAGATGATAACAGCAAGCGTGACTTGCAATTGTTCAACCGTGGTTGGTATTATTTCTAGCCTACTCCCTTCCAGCCAACGGGCAAGGATCCCAGTTCAACGCGTCAGTGTTATGCCGCGGGATATAATCCCGCTGCAAATGCTACCTGCATGTAGTAAAAAGAGCGGCGAGACCATTAATTGGGATGTGGCATCCAAGGACACAACTCCAGCTTGCGTCAAGGGTGATAGGGTTGTATAAACAGGTGAATAGCTGCCTGCCGAATAGCCTCATACAGGTACTCATGCTCGGTTTACTGTTCGTTCATTTTTAGTTTATTTATTTGTGCCCTGATGACTAATACTTGATGCTCGGTCCATCGTCCCAGAACAAATTTCAACGTTCAACGTTTAACTTCGATACATGATCCGTTTCCACATTTATTGTTTATAATAGGTGTCGAATATCCTTTTCTGTCATTAAACTGTCAAGTCTATACCGGTTACGCAGCGCATAGGCAATCTATCAAAATTTCTGCCACAATAACCAAGTTACATGAATAACAGCAATATTTTGCAAATTGGGTTAAAAATATCAGAATAAGGAGCAAATGCGCAAATGCACAAAGATAAAAATAGCAATGAGAGCTAGATACCAATTTTACATAATAGTCTTTGTAATTATAGCCACAGTAATGTCCTCGCGGCGCCCATACTCACTTAACTAGTACTAGGAGGTAAGTATACTGAATTACACTTGGAGGCTACACAAAATAAGGGAGTGGAAGTAATTCTAATGAGTGTAGGTAATTTATATAGATGCAGAAATTCAGGTAGAGGTACATGACCTTGATAAATAGGATTGAAGACTGCTATAGGCTACAAACGCGAAACAACTTAAATTTAAACAAATCGGCGACATTGAGACCTGAGGCCCGAGGTATGCGCCAAGGCTGAGAATGAGAATAAGTTTTCATACATACAAATGATTCAAGGAGGACAAACCGGCTCATTCATCAAAAACCACTTTCCAAACATCATAATCTCTTTCTGCGACTATGATGGTTTTCTCCGGGGAATCCTGATCTTGCTTTGCATTTAAATTTGTGAGGGTGGCTTCAGATGGAGCCAGAGACAAGGCCTGAAGAGGTATACCCTCCTGAGGCAAGCTGACATCCATGTCGTCGCGTGGACTATGATTGTTTGGCACCTCATGAGGACCACCGTAGAGATCAAGCTGCTTGCTAACAAAACCAATGGCCGGTGGAACATTGAGGGATACACCAGAAACTATCACCTACTATATTATCAGCTCAAATCTTCGGAATTCAGGTAAAAAGTCTTACCACAGCACTTGTCAGGCCTAGAAGATGCAGTGGCGTATCTGGTGCAGAAGTCTTGTATGATACCCAAAAAATGACGTCTGCTACAAGTGTGATTATGCCACCTGATAATCCCATGTAAATCAATGGTTTTCTGCCTCGGCGCAATTTGAACTGAAAGCTTTTAAGTGAAAAGATGTACCAGTTGACACCGACCACGACAACGTCAGCGACCAAACCAGCTGGTGTATCAAGTGGAAGTTAGAACTTTGAACAATGTCTGAAAAGGTATTGCTTACTGATCAACGCCGATAACACAACCCCCGTCTTCAACCGGCAAATACACAATCCATCTTTCAAGCAATCCATGACATCAACACATAAGAAAGCCGCTAATAAGATGAAAGCCACTCCGACACTGACGAACAGGCATGCAAGAGACCTGAAAAGAAGGATAGTAGAGGCTCTACGATGGATTGTATGATAGAGCATCCGTCCTGTTGTCATGACCAGGCAGGCTCTAGATGACCTACTCCTGATCTCAAAAGATATTCGAGTGAATTGAGAGGCAAAGCGCACCACACGACGAAATAATAACCAAACAGAGCCAATTGGTATTCAAGCAAGTTAAGAACCGGCGCATGGCAAGCTGTCCATTCTATCAATCGACGCATATGACACAATAATGCAACGAACGTACCTATTGCCACTAGAGTACCCAAGACATACAGGCCACCACACACCGCAAGCGCAGCGAACACGTCATCATGCCAGAAGCCATTGTCTGCGTTCCGCACCTTGTTGGCGTATCTATTGGCCAGACGGGACATTGTTGTAGCTACAGAAAAGATCTGGAAAATGATGATGACGGCAAGAGTTGCTGGGTGTTTTCAACGTTTAGAACGTTTAGACGGGTTAACTTAGGATAAAGGCTTACCTTGGAAGCTAGTCATGGTCGCAAAGCTCCCATACGAGACTGGCGCGGGCTATGCGTCTTGGTTGGCCAGAACCAACAAATGGAAGAGCCCCCCTTTTTGCAAAAACTCCGTTAGGCGTGAGATTTGTACCTGCGCTACGTCGCCTGCAGATTTCTGTTGTTGCGTGACTAATTGAACCGGAAATGGACCGATTAGCAGCAAGAATCCTGCATGCAAAGAACAGGCATGATACACCAGCTTCACAGATGTTTTTGAAAGTTCCATGTGCGTGTTTTAGTCTAATGTGTTTTAGAACTGTCGGCTTTCCAATGAAGCTGATGAATTGGATCATATATACTGGCTTGAGGCTTGACCGCTTCAGGTCCAAATGTAGAAATGAGACCAGGGCTGAATCTTGCGCCTGAAAGAACACCGCCAGCATCCTCTGAACGTCGTGATGTCTGCCTCATCCTAAGCTCTTTGTCTATCAACCTCTTTTACGCTGACGCAATATAGAAAAACAAACTTTAGCTCCTTCAACGTCCAGTCACATCCGATAGACAACGGGAAAGAAGGGTGATAGAATTCCCTTCAAGAGGGGGAACTACATGCTGAGGTTAAGCTTCTTTCGTGGCTTATTTAAGACTCCACACTCACTACGACGAGCACACCAGTTGGTCGAGACAGACGATATGCTCAGGCGTCTGCCGAGAATTCGAGCGTGAAGATGAGGCGCCAACCCACACCACAGATGCTCAAGCTCAGATGTCCCTTGGTCTGTGATCGTGGACATATAGGACGGCTTAGGTCCTAAATGCTGTTGACAAAGTCAGACGTGTTCTGGCCGATTTGTGTGAAACCGCGCACCAAGCGTCGTTCACATGGATGACATCTTGCTTCTTGAACCTCGGTGAGGAAAACTTGACCGGACTAGGGATATCGCCAATGTCCGGTAACAACACCAATGCCCAGCAACAACACACAACGCTGCACTCCACTGCCTGTTCACCCCGCGTATCGTTTTCCGCAGCCCAGGTACTGTAGTACATTGCTCGCGCCGGGCCGTGCGGATGCTTTGCGCATCGGAATGGCCCCCCTTCACCCGGTATACATCGAACGGCCCGCATGAAACGGGGCTGAAGCCGGAGACGGAAGATCTCGTTATTCAAGGGTATGGTCTTCTCACTGCTGATAGGTGGCATTTCTACATTATCAGGCAGTGAACATTTGACAAGAATCATTAGAGGCCATCACCGACCACAATGTACAACATTTACGCTGTGTGCGATAGGCGCCGGAGCGCCGGCTGTGCCGACTCTGTAGGCGTCGGCGCGAGAGTTGCAATATACGCGAATACTTTGCAGCGAGTACATGTTGGCGCACACAAGGTGTTATTGAATACAAGGCGCGAGGCAGACAAATCAAGTCCGACGAACAGGAATTGGTGCCATAAATTCGCGTATTGCAGGTGAGTATATTATGTCTCTGCCTCCCGCGATCCTGAAATGTAGGAGGTCAATCCAACGCAAAATTTGAAAGAATTGATCACAGACCTTGGGGTAGCCACTGCGTTATCTTTTTCTCGTTACACATGTGTGGTGTCTCCAGATGCGCGACTGAGCGATGCGCTGTCCGAAATGTACATCACCCAGCTTCCCCTTCGTCCTCGCGATCGACTCCTCAGTAGTCACTTGATATCTTATATAGCTAGGTGAGTTAATGAGGCGCAAAGTTTCAATGCATCTAGCTGACCAACGTTTGACTCTCCGCTCGGAGCCATATCCCAACGATGCTGCAAGTGGCAGTCTTCGATTAGCACGTTGACCGACATCTGATCCTCCGCTTGATGGATGCCCCAAAATTGCTGAAAACGGAAGTCCTTCATGCGACGCGACAAGGTACTTCATAGGCGTAAAAGTCGAGATTGAAGATAAAGCCCCGGGTCGATGGGCGAGCGGCTTTAGGAATTAAGCATTCGTTCTTCGGCAGTTAGATACCATCATCTACGACTTTATTGGAGGCTCACATTACCTTGTTTTCCTAAACAATAGCTTGCATTCCTATCCTCCGTTCCTAGAACAATGCGGAGTTGGTGGTACGGTGTTGGCGAGCCAAGACTTGAAAGAAATCAAAGAGAGCGAGATCAAGACCGCGACATTTGTTGAGGTCGTCCGGATAGCCCCTCCCTTTACAGATGCAGGTAAAATAAAACAGGGTAACAGGGCCAGTAAGTGCACCGTGAGCTCGAGGTCGTGAAAGTCAGAGGACAGTGCATTTGGAGAAGTTGAAGTAGAGGGCCACCGGCTTGAATCACATGATGGGTCTTGCGTTTTCCAATATTTCATTGATATTTCGTCAATTATTCCTTGCCTTAAAATCAACAATGGAACACGTCGTAGCCTTGAATATGATCTGCGATAATCCTCAGAGTACGGTGACTGCGACTCCACATGGGTGGAGGTCCTCAAATGTTTAGGAAATTAAAGAATACCGTCAATGTGGTTTTAAGCTGTCATTCTTTCAAAATATCTGAGCAGTACAGAGGTAGGTATATATTTTACACTGCGCCTCAAGGACCGGGTGTATATCTACCTACTACAATTCACAGGTCCTCTGATTATCAGACCAAATCCCCCAGAATCTCCATACGAAGCTGTACATCCAACGGGCGGCGGCGTTGACAAATGAAAGTTTCGCAAATCAACTGGTGAGGTGGGATGGTAGTAGTGGCAGGGAAGTTGGGCAAATGGATGTCCTAAGTCCTAGGGAAGAGAGGAAATATGAGCAGAGGCTATGAATGGATATGGGAAAGGGGGGACGATACCTGGCGAACTGGTGTGACATACGGGGTCGTTGATCCTCTCTCCCGACATCCAGGGAGCGTCATAATTTTCTGGAGTAGCAAATCCCAGGCTCAGCAACCGGCATGTAGATATCATTCGAAAGTGATCTTACCTAGAGTCTTGTAATATAACGCTGAGTCATTGTTGAACTTGAGGTTTAACTGGGAGCTCGAACTCCAAAGCTGCACATCATGTGATAATTAGAAAGGTCGCCCTACAGACCTACAGATGCATCCAAAATCTCGCACTATATGAACGTCGTCAGATCTCTTGCACCCGCTCAACTAAAAAGACAGACAAGCCGAATATTCTCATTGGCCGAGCGTAGGATTCTTTTCCGAACCACCTTTCGAACTTTCCCTGAACTGAAACATCAATTATAGGACACTTCTACTTGAGAAACGACAATCCAATTTGAAGCAACCCCACTTTGGTGAGCTTTGAAACGAGGCACAGAGTACCCAGATAGGCTTAAATTCTACCATCTTTTCAATTACTTTTCTTTGAAAAAAAACTCCAGTCAGCGATAGCAAACGAACCAACTCGAGCGGCCAACCTACTTTCCTTCCGAGCGACTCGCGTAGGAATAGTACTGTGGCTTCCCGGTGTTCAGATTTGGCATCTTCTAGACATGAAATAAACGCAGATCAGCATATGGTAGCTCGGCTCGAATAGAAGACGAAGGGTGAAAAGGATGATGGGCGAAGTGCAGGGTGAGCATCTAACAAATCGTGTTCATCACTTAACATCTCTTATTTGATTCAGATGACAGGAAACTCTTCGACTTTTTATATACGAGAAGGACGTACGAGCTGCGGTAAACTTCATAATCAGCCCAGAATCAGAATTTTGACCTCCCTGAATCCCTACTCTCTTTTTCTTCGTTTTGCCTATGGATCCGGTTAAGTGCTCTCCAACTATCCGCCACCCAATCATACTTGTCAGCCGACGTCGAATTATTCTGAAATTTGGAAAGTGGCATCAACCCTAACCAGAAGCCAGGACAGTAACTCTGTCTCATACCTCAGAATTTGGGGCACTGCGGTTGTGTTAGCTGGTCAGCATCCAGCTCAATGCACGCCTCGGCTTCTGATTCATCAAAGGATAGCTTGTAGCCTCAATAGAAATAATTGAAGCCTCACGCCTGTAAATCTGCAAAACTCACCACTACCACGTATCAGCACACTGAAATTTCACAACAAACCGGTCAGCGATTGTACTCAACAAGAGAATTAAAGAAACTTACGAACCTATATTTCGACAATGAACCAATGCTTGTTTGGGGCGCCAGGTCACTGAAACGGGAGACGAGTGACTGTGAGTTCGTCAGTTCAAGTTTCTCACCCACAAACCACCTCGAATACAACCCTACAGGCATATTCAATGCAGCTCACTCACACTCAAAGACAGATTTGTATCTGTATTTATGAGTACTCCAAGGAACACCTGTACGTTGTTTTCCATTGTCGGACAAGTAACCGGCTACTGTCTGATAGTAAACAATTGCATAGAAACACTTTTCCAAATGCAAACGCTCGTTCAAAATGTTTATCCCAAGCCTTCTCGGTCAGAACCTCAGTCAAGACACATATTCAGGGTCTCGGAGGAAATCACGTACGTTAAAATAATCCATTATGCCTATGACTTGCAGGAAATGACCCCTGGCTTGTTCTATGAGAACGATCAATGATCAATTTTTTCAGAAATTTGGCCAGATTCACCTCGTATACTGAGCTGACTGCCAAGGTACAACTGCCAAGGTACACCGTTACAATTTTCGGACGTAGACTGACAGTGGACTATACCAGGCTCCCGGCATGTACTATTCGCTCACATTCCCAATTTTTTATTTCAGTGTGGCTCTCGGTCTTTGTAGTTTGTGAACCCACACAAACTACCCTGGAAGGTGAGTTCCACTAACATCCATCGAATTAAAATCACTCACTTCGTTTTCCACAAAGTTTGTCGATGTCGAACACGACGTCTACGTCTAAAATTAACTGTTCTGCGGCTGTGCCAGGTTTAGATGGTGCCTCATGGCATGATGAAAAATTGGATTTGTTGTGCGGCTGAACGTTCACTTGCCGCCCGGTATAGAGGTTGTGCGCAAGAGCGAGTACAACCAACCATTTTTATTGGCGCTGTTTGAGGCATTATGTTTGTTCTACACTGCAGGTTTAAAATTTTGTGAGCATTTCCATCGTTTATGATGAATCAGGATCGCGGACTTGGTGCTCAGTCATAAGAAAGAAGGTTACTACAACACGCGAAGACGACGGACTTCGATGGACTCTCGGGCATCAGCAGACCGCTCCGGTCCATATATCAAGGTACAATCATCTTTCAGTGTAGCGTAAGAAAAGGTCTAACGGACATACTAGCATCTCTCAAGCAATCCTCCCCAGCATCCATAAAGTACCAAACGATCTTCAACGCATTGCTATTGGTCGAATTGGCTGCAGGTCATATGTGTATGGTCAAAGTCAGCTTTGCCGTAGTCAGTGTCCTTGAGCAACCCATCGATATCAATATCTGAAATGACGAACTTTATATCCAGAAGGCCCATACCATATCTATCTTCGACTCGATTAGAACATACCGCGAAAGCTTGAAGTGGCCCATAGCCATATAGTAGGGTATTCGGACGAGAGAAGATTTGTTACCATTAGCTTACTGCCGAGGGTCAGTGCATTGATCGTTGGAAACAGCAGCCGCTGTATACAGGCACCATCCGAACTAAGAGCCATCTCACGCTCCAACAGGGGAAATGCCAGTCAAACACCTATCTTCCACCCCACTCAGTAATTTATAACACCGTCACAGTTCACGGGTGGACAGACACGAGATGCCCCTCATAGGTATGCACACAGCTGGGTGACTTGCGATTATTCTCACAGAAAAAATTAGCAGTCTTCGCGATACTGACAGTGGTACACGCCATTGCTCTGTCGTCGACCATCTATAGATTTCGACACCGATTTAAGCACGACATTCAGCTCTGGTTGGATGATGTCTTCGCCATTGTGACCACGGTTGGAGATTTATTCGCGCTAGGTGTGCTCGCATCCACTGGTGAGACTGGACCCCATCTTACTCTATTGAACAAGTCTGAACCGCAAACAGTCAAAGAAGAATATATGCCCCCTTTGCAGTACCGTCTTACCTTAACGGCATACTTCTTTGTCGTATGGTATGCCGTTACGTTTTCTTTTCTGAAGCTACTAGCCTTGAGTTAATGAACTTCCCTCAGGGTGTCGCGAGCGACGCTAGTCATGACGCCTGTTCGGATATGCGTGCATTCAGATCATTTAAGACAGCAGGCTGTCTTCTTCATATCTTTCACTCTTGGTCTCGTTATCGCTGCTATTGCCTACACCATCGTTTCCACTTTACTCTGCAAGTCTACAGAGACAAGTTGCACCGACTTCAAGCTTTGTTTCTGTCGCTTACCACTTGAAATTACAGTGTCTGCGGCGATTGGTAAGCAACATTATTGTCATGTCTACGCGTTGCAGGCTCATATCTTGACTCTCTTGGTCAGCTGATTTTATTGTCGATATCTATGCCATGTACACCAGCCGGGCTCTTATCTATGGAGACAAAGACAACAATCCACTAAATTCTTCAAGAGACATTAGCAGAAAACGCTTCCTTATGATGGGTTTCTCGTCTAGCCTCCTTACACTGATGATAAATTTGGCATTCTGGATGACCTATTTTTTCGCTGCGCCAAACAACTACTTTCTGTATTCATTCATGGCCAATGCTGCGGTACGTGTGCTCAAAGCAACAACACTCAATAACTAATCATGTTGTAATCTGTAGTCAGCTATTTGCATCCTTACATTCAACATCCCTCTGATTGCAGGGATACTCTTGGAAGTAATCTATCCTCCGTCTCAGGATTTTGTCTCGTTTCAAATATAACCCTCAATAAGTAGTACTGCAATTTCTGACTATATATATATATTGCTGCTAAATTTATTCCACCTGATGTGATGCCACCTGAATATCGATAACACAATTTAAGTGTGGAATTGAATGTACGAAACCACTGGGACTGTTCTACTGACAGATCTACCTGGTAAAACAAGCTTGCATAAAATTAAATGTGAGAGATTTCAACGGAGATGACATGTACACTTTGATGTTCAGAAGTCTTTTGGGGTTACATTGTCGAGGTTGGCGGCATAGACCATGTACTTCATCTTCTTGAGCTTTTTGCAGAGTAGCCTGATTAGTATACAGGTTGTCTCAAACATGCAGTACTAGTGCAGTCCTCCAGACTGGTACATAGTTAATAGTTACTTACTGCACTTATTCATACCAAGATTGATGCACTGACGTCATGAATAGTACGGTACCTCACTTTCTATGTAGCTAGTTATAATTACTATTAATATGTACAGTGATGGTAAAATGCTTTCCCTCTACGTATACTTACACCTATCTGATCAGTGATCGCAAATATGCCCTTGATCATGATAGGTAGTGATTAGTGATGTCTCATGCGGTGGTACTCGACAGAATCATGATTCTGTGGCATACACAATAGACTTGCTATCAAATATCTACAACAAAGTGTGAAATCAGATCGTCACACACAAGTCAAAGCACACACGGTTTATTATAGTATGTATAGATTACTAAACATGACAAGAAATACTTTGCTGCTCTTGTAAAAGAGATACAGACGCACGTTCCAATCTAATCATTGCTCTAGTAAGGTCCCTTGATCCACGACAAATATTTCTCCATTTATTGCCAGTGCACGGCTGCCGCTTCAACTTCACATTTGGGGTATTTATGTCAGTGACACCGATAGAATACAGGGATTCATTGAATGTTGTCCAGCGCCCGTGATCCAGGCCAGAACCTTTGTAGATATGCGGTGATGGAGACCATGACATCAGAGCCACTTGGTCACTTTGCCCTAGAGAAATTAAGATTCATTGATAGCTCAATTGAAGCTCTTGATAACATACCTGTAGGGCACTGATATATTCCCAAGAGCGATGAGACCTCTATCTCCGTTAATCCATCATCAACATATCGCTTGCCATCTGGAAGTGTCACAACAAACATTTCGGTCAGATCCGCTGATCGACCTGTGGGTCCACTAAGAACCTTGCTAAAACTAACAGTGGACACAGATGCTCTCCACAGATAACCTCCTCGGAGAAGAGCAGCGCGGGCCCGTGGTTGAAGTAGGAAGACACGAGACTGGCCCACATATGCAACATAGTCACGAAGAGTGAAAGTATATTTTTCGGGACGAAAATAATGCTCCGAGAGTTTCTGGCTGGAAGATGGCCGTAGTGGTAATGTCTCCCATTCTTGGAGTGTATAGAATGGTATCCCATTTTGAAGGAGGTAACAAGCAAGATCCTGTTCCTGGAGTTCTGCATGCAAGCGGCAGACAAGAAGGGCATGGGAGGCCATAGTCAATGTTAACCTCCACAGCACAGTGGCATGCTCCTGGAAATCAAACATGTATAACGGCCCATCCGGGCCTTGTATTGTGTGTATTAATTTGAAGCGTTCTGTGAGAGCTACACAACTGCGGCTCCCATGTTCCAGATCCCACTCATCAGGTGGAATAGCTCCTGGGCTCGAAATTCGGCTGACAAAATTGACAAGAGCAAGGATCCGTGGCCGATCAAAGAGGGCAGAGTAAGATTCATTCCACGCAATTCCAAGAAACCGACAAAAATTCTTTTGAAGATTGTTCTTAGTCAGGGGGGGGTGAAGGGGTGCAGGAAGTGGTGAGAGATAGCCAAAGTAGAGAAATGCTGTATAGAGGACCTCCTCCTCCAGTGCATCCAAAGATGGAGTAAATGGTTCATCTTGCCTGGAATTGAAAACAGAAGGAAGTCCATCTGTTTCATCAAAAGGGTCTAGAGATGATTCCGGAAGGGCTGTCAGAGGAGCTGAGCATTCTTTGTTTGTCTGATCATAGTCAATGAATACACTCTTATCCTGCTCTGCATCCTCATCCTCTTCCGATTCATCGTCTGACCCAAACTGTGAACAGCAGTCATATTCATTTAGAAATGGATCATATCGAACCTGCTTTGTGGAATAATCACCGAGTGTATCTTCGCGCCACTTTTTGGATACTTGTTCTCGAATATAGATATTGTTTTGATCTTTGGCCCAACGAAAAACTTTGGCACTCTTCGTGGGCGGTTTCCTCATCCGGTTCAGCCTGGTCTGTCGCTCTCTTTCCGTTTCCGTCTGCTCCATGCGCTGTGTCAAAACCTTCCGTGATTCAAAGAACTTCTGCCAGGGAAGTGATTCCTGCTTATGATGTGTTGAAATGCTTGACGCTTTCGCATCAACAGTATCATCTACAGTTCCCGCCTTAGAGGCATCTGCATCCTTCGCCTTAGATCTAGAAGCATCTGTATCCTCTGCCTTAGCAGCATCTGCAGTTTCTGCCTTAGACGTGGAAGTAGAAGGGCTACTGGTGAAGAAGGTAGTGCCAACTTGAAGTTGGTGAACGTAAGGACCAAAATCTGCAAATAAAGGATTTTTTGCTTCCCTGTCTCCCCATCGATACCACACAGGTACATGGTAGGCGTAGAACCAATATACGGAAGGTTGGAAGTGATCTTTTCCCCACAAATCAATAAAGGTTCCCGCCCTTATACGTTTGGAATCGAATTGAAACACAATGGAGGAAATCAGGGAGTCTAGTAGTGTCCTTTCTATGCCTTCACCGAGAAGAAAAGCTGCCCAGTTCTTTTTGGCCAGGTGTGGGTAAGATTCTAATTCATCCTCCTTGTCTTCGGCCTTCGCAATCAAGAATGAAAATAATGCTACCCAGACCGAAAACCATTCCCAAGACTTCGTAATTGCCTTCATCATCATGGCCGCACGGGGAAAGACTTGATTGTATCCAAACACCCATGGGTTCATGGGTCTTATAGCCGGTGCATCGTAGTGCGATTGCAGGAAGTACGTGATTACATTTAGCTGATTATCCAAATTCAACCAGCTGTTAACAAGATCCGAAGGCATCGCAAAGCCGGTGCCGTCAGGAAGGCGAATAGGTCGGCGTGGAATATGTGTTAGAGGGTCAAAGGGAGGACATTGGTAGTCTGGTTCAAGGAGCAGAAAGGATATCCAACCCCATGGACGTGACCACCATTGAGGGCGCACATAGTTCTTGACATCGAGGTCCATGACATTTCTACGCGAAGACAACTTGCTGGATGGAATAAATGGATTTTCTCCTGGAAGATTGACGATAGGTTCTTCGATGGCACGACATGAGTTTGGTGAATAATAGATTTGTCCATTCAAGATCTGCACTCCACCGTGAGTGCGGTCCAGCCTATATTGATCATTCCGTCAGTAACGAATTCGAAAGATAATATACTTTGAGGGCCGTACGGTTGAAGTGGTTTGTACCGAATGTTCATTGGCACCTCAGACAATGGCCGGTTTGGTACCAGGTCAACGTCTGCGCCGTACTGAAGGCGTCTATGGTCCATGGGGCTGAGTCAAGTTAGCAAGGGCTTAGTGCTTAGCGCTTGTCCTCTGAAATCTCGCTACACTGCTTGAACACGATCACATGACATAATCTAGCTCTAACGTGGTTAGGTACCCGCCGCATCGGGGGTATGTCATGGTATCCTTATGTATCTAGTATGGTATATGGATCATTTCATTGCCATTTCATAGCAGTTGCTGTAGTCCAAATAATAGAATTACTACATGTGACCCTCAGCACGCGCGCTTTCTGGAGCTTGCCTCCATCCCGCTGCGGCCGCAGCCATCACGCACGCAGGTACCGTCGCCCTCAAGTAATGGATATTCAGTACTGCTGCTCGGGCTGGTCCTCAGGTCCACCGTCCTCTAGATCTAGAGGTGAACAACTTTATTTAATTATCTGATCATGAAATTCCGATTCTCAGTAATAATAGATAAGTAACCTTGTAATATTGTTTGTATCCCTTTATATTTATATTGGTACTGTTTCATGTATGAATTTCATGGACAAACTTTGTACATGTAGACTCGGAGGATATTTATATTTAGAGAATGGCATGTCGATCAATTGGTAGGACTGCCATGTTAGCCGTACATGACAGTCCTACCAATTAACAAGTTAAGACTCAAGAGCAGTACTAGTGTTTTACAAGATCTATGGCCCATATAATGAAAATGGCAGCCACACTGTTTACAAGAAGGAAGGCTATGAGAATGAAGAAGGAATGAAGAGGATCAGTCGGAGGATGGAACCCATTTACAGCGACAATTGTATGCTCGACAGTGGCTGCGATTTTGTTCTGTTCCTGTGCTGGAGTTTGAATAAGGTGTTCTTCATGACCTTGTCTTGTTGCGATAATACCCTGTACTTGACTTCTGACGTTTGCTTCCCTAAAACCCACCACTGATGCGCTCATCGGAGGCGTCGCTGAGACGCCGCCGTCGTTAGCAGGTTCGTATTGGGGCTCTCCTTCTGCAGTCTCACTGTCACCTTCGACATCTACATGTACAAGGGTTGTTAAAATACTAGCATCAACTGTTCCCGAATCGACTGCAAATACCTGGAGGCTGCAAGTCATCCACCCTCGGATTTATATCTGAGTCAATCATTTGATTCATTTCGCCAATTACAGCGCGTCCACCCCTCACGGCGAGACCCTAAATTGATTTATCAAAAATAACTGCACTAAAACAGAAGGTAGTCTTACCTCCATGCAAACGACCGCGATGTTACTCAGCATATCTTTGACGAACACTAAGTAACCTTTACCATTCACGACGCCACCTGTCTACAGCTCAAGCGTTAGCAAGTTTGAAACAACGCCTCGAAAAAATTGAACACCAACGAAAACAGGTTCTAAACGCGAGTCCAAGTCAGAGCCTAGCCACACTTTATCATAAATAAATCATACCCTCTGGAAGGCGATCATATCCATAAAGATCCGGGCTAGGTGTGTCCGTAACTTTGCTTCAGTCCCGCTTCAACCAAGCGGAAGGCCGCGAGACGAACTTAAGTTAACGAAAGCATCCTTTGATGAGATATTTGGGCACAAAGGATAAACCGGGGAACAGCTTCGCTGACAACGCACGAGCCGCGATATGAGCCTGAGCCTGT
>JAEKIV010000540.1:0-22253 GCA_016801325.1 Hypholoma fasciculare
GGGGGGGGGGGGGGGGGGGGGGGGGGGGGGGGGGGGGGCGCAAGTGAATTGGAATGGAACACGAAGGAAATGTGTGTCGGATTGAAAAACGAAGTGGAACACAGAAAGAAAGGAGAAGAGGAAAGAAGGCTCACCCGAAATTATGCGCGGCACACGCCGGCGCTGGACATCTGCACATACGAGAGGAGAAAAACAGGGCGTCAGCAAGCAGTCCTCCACGAACATTCAGCAGTCAACACTCCTCCGGCCTCCCACGACGGAGTGGGGATGCGGGGAGGGGCAGGTCTCGCCTCGTCTCAGCAACCCCCACTATGCGCGTGCGTGCCTGTGCCTGCCCGCACCCACACCCGCACCCGCGCTGTCTCTAGCGCGCCACTGTCTCGTCTCGTCGGGTCTCGCGTTGCATGGCATTGCGTTGCGTCCCGTCCCACGCCCCACGTCTCGCGTTTCCACCGCGTCACCCGACCACCCTGAATAACAGAGCGCGTCACTGGACACCCTAGAGTCCACCCATGCGCATCACCCACCACCCGCCACCCGACATCTAGGAGCACGGTGTCTCGCCCACCCACCCACCTCGCGTCGTCATCGTCATCGTCGTCGTCATCCCCAGCCAGCCAGGCGTCATCATCACCATCATCGAAACCCAACCCGTCATCCCAACATGATCGGGACGGGCCGCCGATCGCCGGCCAGCGGGCGGACATAGCATAGAACAGCGAGTGGGCGGCGAGTGAGGGGCGGCGGGTGCAGCGGGTGGAGCATGGGACTGGCGACGAGCAACAACAGGAAACGGGTGGCAGAGGCGTAGGGCGATGTAGCATAGAGCAGTAGGCGGTGGTGGCTCGCGGCTATGTAGTGGCACGCAATGGGCCCGCGCGCCTGTTCCACACTTCGCGCGTGAACAAAAAAAATAGAGCACGAGAAAGACCGACACGGCGAATCCATCCAGAAACGAGAGCACGAGAGCAGAATGGAATTGAAAACAGCAAAAAAAAAGAGAAAAGAAAAGAAAAGAAAAGCAAGAAGAAAAGAAAAGAACTCACATCCAGTCCCCCGCCCGGAAGCTCGCCTTCGGGTTCGGCGGGTTGCTCGAGAGCGTATATGCGCCCATCCCACCTGCGCCTCCAGTATTTATCGCGTTCGCGTTCGCGTTCCATGCGCGTGCGTGGGCGTGGGCGTCTGCGTGTTCGTCCCTCCGCGCGTGCGCGTGCTCTTGCGCGCGGTGGTATAGATATTCGCGACTACGCTCGAGCTCCTCGCGGTATTGGTATTCGCAGCGGGGGTCGGGACTGCGCCCGCGCCCGTACTCCCGCCCGTACAGGCGATCGCACGGCACGGCGGGCGCCTCCGCGCGCCACTCCTCCTCCCCGCGCGCAGCCTCCACAGCCAGCGCACCCGGGCCCGAAGTCGCGTTCGCCGCCGTAGTCGTAGTCGTAGTCGCGCTCGCCGTGGTGGTGGTGGTGGTGGTGGTGGTGGTGGTGGTGGTGGTAGGGGCGCTCGCGTTCTCCACGGCGAAGTCGTAGCCCTCTTCCAGGCACAAGTCCCCGCGCGCGGACGGGGCGAAAGACAGCGCCGCACTCGCCAGCGCGAAGCGCGGGGCACTCTCGAACGCAGACGCAGACGCAGACGCACTCTCCAGCTCGAACACAGACGCTGAAGCAGATGGTGGTGGTGGTGGTGGTGGTGGTGGTGGTACCAAAGCCCCGAACGCAGCCAGCAGTGGCAAGCGGCGATCAGCCCTATCGCCGCGCCGCGCAGCCCGTTCGCGTTCCTGTTCGTTTTCAAGGAGTCCATTTTCGTATCCCGTCTCGGCATCAGGCGCGCGTCCTTCTCTGTCTCTTCCTCTTTCTCTTTCGGGCATGGGCTGGGTGGGGTTTTCGTATCCTGTTTCAGCATCGCGTGCGTGTCCAGTTTCGGTATCGCGTGCGTGTGCGGATTGGGTGGCGGCGTGCTCGCGTTCCGGGGAGGGCCGCTGCCCTGCACGCCCGGGGGGCGCCAGTGCGGCGCGCGCGTCGCCGTGTACGTAACCCTGTGCAGCGGGGCCAGACGGGCCAGTCGGACCACCTGCACCTGCACCTGCACTGGGAGTAGCAGGAGGCAGGCGCACGCGCACGAGCCCCGCGAGTGGCGCGAGCTCGCGCTCGAGCGCGGGGAGTGCACCGTGCGCGCCGAGACGGCGAAGGGCGGAGGCGGCCTAGATGAGATAGTAGGGAAGGGAAGGAGGAGTGGTCAGCAGCGCGTTCGATGTGTTCGCAGCACGTGATATGTGATGTAGGCGCGCGTGTGGTGGGAAGGACGGCATGGGAAGACCAAAAAAAAAACCAACGCACCTCGTCGTGCGAGCGGAACACCGCGAATACGCGCCCTGCGCGCGCCCAGAGGGACGCGGGGGCCGGCGTGCCCTGTGGGTGGAGGAAGGGGTGACGTCAGTCCTGCGTCGGTGGGGCCATGCATGGAAGAAGGGGCGTACGGTGTGTGGCGCGAAGAAATGCGCGAGGAGCGCCTCGGGCGCAGGGGGGAGATTGTCGAACTTGGGTAGCCGCGTCAGTCAGCGGAGAAGAAGGGGGAAGGGGACTCACGCGGACGACGCGCGAGCGCGTCGCGGCGAACGCGGCGTGCACCGCCGACGGAGGCGGGCTGTCGGACGCGCACTCGCTGCTGCTCGCGGACGACGCAGGGGAGAACGCCGGCATGACGTGTTGTTGGTCACACGCGCCAGGTTGCTTGAGGTTAAGAGCGAGCAGCCCCGCGGCGGCGGCGGTGGAAGAGGGGGAGGGTCGGAGCTGGTGCTGGTGCTGGCTCTGCAGCCGGCGGAGGACGGCGTCGAAGGCGTCGAGCGGTGCGCCCGCGGCGGCGCTGGCGGCGGCGATGTCCATGGAAAATCGGCCGGGGGGAAGGAGCGTCTAGTGAAGGGCAAGGAAAAGGAAGAACGAAGAGCAAGCAAGGGGTATATTGTCGCTCCATGCATGCCGCTTTTACAGCCCCGCCGCGGATCGTGCATGCATGAAATGAAATTGCAAAAAAATTGAACGGCACCTAAACCTGGCGCGGCCCTAGCCCGAGCGGTTACGTAACGCCTGAGGGATGATAGATTGCCTGCGGATTCGCAGTGCCCCAAGTTTAATGAAATTATTGACCGACACGACGCGACGCCGGGCCCGCGCGACGCTTGACGCGCGCGCAACTAGCGCCATGTGCTGCCCAAGGCAAAATGGCAGCCGGAGTGATCCGCGCCGCCGATCCTCGACGTCTCTCGAGCGTATCAGCGCGCCGTCCTTCGACGCTAGCAGCGCGCACTTCCTTCTCTTTCCCTTCCTTTCACATTCGCGCCCCGGCCCCGACACCCCCGCGGCGTTCCGGCTTACCATGACGATAACGATAACCATTTCCACCCTCCTCTCAGACGACAGGACCCAACCCTGCATTCTGCCGCCTGCGCCCGACCCACAAAGTTCATCCGCGGACGCACTCGCCAAATTTGCCTCCGTGCTTGCTCCGTCATGCATTATTAATAATAAAAAATACAAATACAAAGCCCTGCCCCAGCTCCGTCCGCTCGCGTGCCCGAGTTCACCCTCGCCCTCCCGTAAGTACATACGAATGCATATTCTCGCGATCGCCGACTGGGCGGACGCCGGACGCTAAGTACGCACCGCCCATCCATTCCAGGCTCGGTTTCCGACTCGCACTAGCACATCCCCGACCCAGTTGGCACTAATTGGGTTAATTGGGCGCGCCAGGTTCAAACGCGCTACAATAAGCACCGGCTCGGAGCACGCTGAGCAGGGCCCGCCGCGGCCCTGCGCACCACCCACCGCGGCGCACAGGCGCCCGCCCGGTGGTACCTCCTTCCCTGCCTGCCTCTCCCTGCCTCCTGCCTCCCGCCCCGCCCCATCTCCACCTGAATCATCCTCACCCCATCCCTACTCTCACCACCCACCCACCCACCCACTTGCTAGCACCTAAGCCGCGTTTCACCCCACCTCCGCGCTTATGTACATACATAGCGCGTTTCAGCCTCCCCCAGGCGCCGGTAAGCTTTTTCAAACACGCTAATTAGGCACTTTACCACACCAATTTATCAATCTAAGTACTTTTTATGAGTCTACATAAATCCTATTTTATCGCGCTACTTTATCGCGCTGGCAATGTACCTCCCCGTCCCTAGGTCCCTGGCGACGCACCGCCTCCCGGTGCGCGTGCGTACCGGCAGCTCCGCCTGGCTGGGTATGTACATACATATGTACCTGCTCCATGGGGGTGCATGCGCTTGCCTTGAATTTCCCTCCCAATTCCAAAGAAAGAAGAAAAAAATGCACAGTGTGCAAATAACAGTTATCCCATAGTACGATATGTAGTGGGTATTAAGTAGGCGTACATGCATAGCGAAGACATACGAATAGGATGAGCGGGGGGGGGGGTAGCGTCCATTAAAATCGTAAATAACATATCGAACATCGACATCGCAACCAAGTACTATAAAACATCATCATACCATCATACCACCGCGAGCGCGCACCCAGCGCGGACCAACTCCGCTGCATACGGCCTAGTGCCGTCTGCAACTCGCTCCGCCCGCCCCTGGTGCGCGGCGACATGTAAGACCGCGAGCGTACCGTGAAATGGGGCGTACAGCCCAGCACGGGGCAGGATCGACTGCGGTGTGCGCCATGAAGCTTGAGGAGGAGTGGGGATGGGTCATGGGTGTGTGCCCGTATGTTGTACAGCGAGCAGGGGTGCAGGCAGCGGCGGCGATGTTGTTGACCCATTGGCAGTGGGGATTGCAGCATCGCATAGCCGAGTAAAAAGCCTTCTTACCCTGCCATCTTCATTGCCTTCCCCGTCACCCCGCGGGCCGCTACCCTCTCCGCCTCTCGCGCCGCCACGCGCTGAACTTCCTCCGCCGCGCGCTCTCTTCCGCGCGCCGCCTCGAGGTGCTCGTACAGCGCGCGGTCCAGTGCATCGCCCGCGAGCGGCACCACCAGATCGCCCTCTGTCAGAAAGTCCATATACCTCCTCCACGACTCCGCGCCGACGGTCCACGCGCCCTTGCCCCCTCCCCCGCCCGCATGCGCCTTGCCCTCCTTCTCCTTCCCCACCGCCGTCTGCGCCATGCGCAGCCTGCCCTCCCGGAGCGTCGCCACACTCCCCACGACAAACAAGCCGCGCTTCGCGCGCGTCAGACCGACATTCAGTCTTTTCTGATCGGCCAGGAATCCGATGTGCCCTGCTGCATTATTGCGCACCGTCGAGAAGATGATGACCTGCTTCTCGCGCCCCTCGAAGCCGTCGACCGTTTTTACTTCGATGAGCGGCACCTCGCGGGCGCGCACCGCACCGAGCACCGCTTCGAATCGCGCGCGATACGCCGCGTGCGCGGGGGAGAGGTAGCGCGTGAGGAGCCGGATCTGGGCGGCGTATGGAGCAATGATACCGATGTCCTCGCCCTTGAGCGTCTGTACAAACAGGAGCTGTCAGTGACTGTACGGCAGAAATAATAACGACGAGAGACGCACTGGGTTATTGAGCAGCAGATCCTCCACGACGCTCACCACGATATGTGCCTCGGTGATATTCAACAAGCTGCGCGCCTGGTACGACTCGTTCCCGGAGTGATCGAGAAAGATGACCGAAGGGCGCGCCTTCTCCTGATGGTGGTTCCCCGTGTGCTTCGAGTGCACGGGCTCGAGCCCGGGTAGCGCGTTGCCGCTCGCGTCGACCGTACCGTCGAAGAGCGACAGGTCGTAGAACTCTTTCGCTGGGAAGCGCGAGATGTCCGGGTGCATGCGGTACTGGATGTCGAGCATCACAGAAGGGACATCTATGCCCAGGGAACGCGGTCAGAATAATATGCATGTGTAGGCGCTCATGGGGAACGCACGATTTTCCTCTATCAGGCGCTCGAACAAGCTAATGTCGAATCCGTCCTCTTTCGCCTGGTGGCTGACGATGACCGGGGGAAGTTGCTTGTGATCACCGATGAGCGCAACATGCTCGGACTAGAGACGATCAGCAAGTATCGCAGCATGGTACAAGAGTAAACTCACTCCTTTCATGAGAGGAATCAAAGATGCCGGCTCAGTGGACATGGACGCTTCGTCGATAAAGACTACAGGGAAATCCATAATATTAAGCGCATAGCAAGCGGATGTGATGCAAGTCGTGCAGACCTGGACCCGCCATCATCAGCAAAAACAAAACAAAACACCCTACAAAAAAACGCACCACATCCGCATCCGAGACGATATCCGTCAGCATCTTCTGCTGAATCGAAAAGATCCGGCTCTTCAGGTATTTCGCCCTCGTCTTCAGCTTCACAAGCGCGTCTCGCATATTAGTAAGCCGCTGCACAGTTTCCCTGCGTGGCGTACGCGCTGCTGCATCCTCGACCTTCTTCTCCAGGTCCTTGTACTTGCCATTCAGCTCTTCGATGCCCTCCTGCGTCGACGCGGACTCGTCGACGAGCTTCTGCACCGTCGCCGTGAGCGGGTGTTGCTGCAGTTTGTAGTCCAGACTGTACGGGATGAGCGAGCTGCGGATTGTCCCGTGGTACCCAACGCGCAGGGGCTTCACGCCGGCCTTCACCAGCCCGTCGACGAGGTTGTCGACGGCTACGTTCGTGTACGTGCAGAGCAGAAGCGGCTGTGGTACTTCGAAGTGGACCTGTACGGCACGTTCAACGACGAACATCTACTGAACGCACATATAACACACCTTTAATAGCTTTACAGTATCTATAATCGTTTTCGTTTTTCCAGTTCCAGGTGGCTGTTTATAAATCTCAGTTTGGCAAACGACGGCTGTTTTAAGCATTTGCGTACCCCTTGGATTAAACTGAACCGCTGCCCAATCATCATGGCCATTGCCTTCTTCTGCGAAACGTTTAAGCCGTCAAGGGACGGGTCTCCGTCAAGGACAATGGGGTTAGGCTGCGAGTACCTCCGCGCCCAGCTCATTATCCGTTGGTCGTCCTTGAACGCGCCGTCGAAAGCGAATTTAGAATCCACAGGAACAGCGCCCGCATCTTCCCTGCCTTTGCTCTCCGAGTTTGCACCTGGCATGAACGATCGCAAGATCACGTCGCGCAGCTCGGAACCCTCCAGGATAATCTGCGACGCGCCGCTCGGTACGATCTTCATCGTTTCTACGGGGTCCGACTCGAGCTGCGAGATCGCCATGCGCATGCGGTCGTAGATGAGATTCGGCCGGCCCAGGTCAAGGCGCCATGTGCCTTCGTCGAGCTGGAAGTGGTTCGGGAAGCAGACACGCAGCTGCGTAGGCGAGCGCGAGAGCACCGAGCCGGTGTGTATCGACTCCGTCAGCGGGTCGAGCCGCGAGATGAGCACCTGCGTACCGGTCCTGCTTTGGGTCAGTATATGCGCGGAGATGCAGATGTGTGATCACCACTGACTCAAATTTGTTTTCTGGCAGGACTATCCCTGGCCCTATTGAGAATGCCGCCACGGGACGACCGAACTGATTAGCCTCCAGCCAGTAGGCGCCCATGCCGGTCAAGCAATAGCCTTCTTTTTGGAGGCGTTCAAGTCCCCATTGCGCTAAGCGATCCCGTAGCGCTGCCTCGTCCTGTGCTTCTTCCATGTGTAGCAATCTCAAAAATCTGTATTCAACCGTGCGTCAATAATGGCTAGCACATAGCAGAAATGACTGCATACTTTTCAGAGTAATTTCGCACGGCAGGCCTAAGCGCTAGTTCTTTTTCACTGATGAACTCCGCAGGCGTCTTCCGTACCCGCCGCTTGTAGCCCTTCGGTAGCGCGCTGAGATCGACATTCTTCTGCAACCGGGACAAAGCGCGCTTGCGCCAGTCGTACCGCCGAATAGGCTGGTCGTTCACAACGGTCTCTACCACATCGTCTTCGACAAACCCCAGGTCCTCTTCCTCTTCCTCCTGGAGGTACTCGCCCTCTGCCGCGCCCTTCGACTGATTGAGCGGAGGCCGAAAAACCCCAGAAGTTTGAATAGCAGGCATTGCAGGGATCCCGTTCGTGCCAAATACGTTACTGGAGAGCGCGTCGTCGCTCTCTACCACCTGCGCGCTGCCGCGACGCGTAGCTGCCGAGGCGAAGTGACGTAGGGCATGCCCAGCGTACATATGCCTGTGTATGCACACCCCTCGCGCGGGAATCATGTTGCAGTGCGAGAACAGCGACATTTCTGCTGCTCTGTGCCGCGACGAGGACGAACACGAGTGGGTGCTGGCTGGCCCACGCGTCGGCGGGCGCCCAGGCCTTCGGACGACGACTTTGTCGAAGCAGACCGCAACATCTCGAGGCAGAGCCTGAGCAGACCGCTGGTAGAGCTGCGCCAGTGTGAAAAAAGGGAGAGAGGAGGAAACGAGTGGACGACGGTAGCCTGCGCGGTGGTAATGGTTGAAGGTTGCAAATGCTCGTATTCTCCTTCGCAAATTCAGTTTCTTCACATTTGCCGCGGGGCACGTGACTTTGCCGAGACGGCGGCGTAAATAAGCACAGCCACCCGGCGTTGGCTCTTTCTTTGAACTCTTCGCGATGACCGACTCCCACCTGCCACCGTTGGGCGCCGACCATGTCTTCTCCGTGTCTGCATCTGCTATTATCGACGCGCCAATTGACCGCGTCTGGGAGACGTTGCTCGATTTCCCGGCCTACGGAGAATGGTGAGCTCAGTCCAACTCGTACCTGCAAAGCTAATCGAGCCATCCTCGTCTTCAGGAATTCATTCGTGTACGTCCTCCCTTCTCTGAGAACTGGATTACGCGCCGCTGAAAGTCACAACCCAGGCGTACGATGACGCTGGTGACCCCCGCGAAGGCGCCGCTCGCGGACCAGACAGCCGTCGCCGGCGCGCACATCCTCATGCGCGTGCACATGCCGCCGACGATGGGCGAGCCCGTGGGCATGTTCGGCGCGAACTCAGCGTTCTGCGAGATAACTCACATCGACGCCGACGCGCACCGCGCGGCGTGGAAGACGGCGGGCTCGCCGGCGTGGCTTCTGCGCACGGAGCGCTGGCAGGCGCTGAGCGTCGACGAGGCGACGGGGAAGACGCGCTATGAGACCGTTGAGGTGTTCGGCGGGGTCCTTGCCTATATTACAAGCTACTTCTTCGGCGACAAGCTGCGCGAGGCGTTCCGCGCGTTCGCCGATACGCTCAAGGCGCGCGCTGAGCGGTCCTAGCCGCCCATCCGCAACACTCTTGCTCCAGAAATTTGACTGTATGTCGCCTGATTCTATGTCGACCCACTTCTCATTTTTTATTTCTTGTAGTCATTTGACGTCCTTACGGCCTCGTGGATCACCATTGTATAACAACTTTACATAACATACCCTGCATGGGTGTATGTAACAGGTATCTTGCGCCCACATTTCTATAGTCCGCATGTGCTCCCAATAATACACACTGCATACTCCGGTAATCATATCAGAGAATACCGTATGCGACCCCGCCGTCGATAACCGTCGCCAGCACTTTAGCCTCAAGTATCTTATCGTACGGCACCGTCATGATATCTTTATCGAACACCACGAAGTCGGCCTTCTTCCCAGGGCTCAGGGAGCCCAAATCATGCTCGGCGAACGATGCATAGGCTGCATCAAGTGTCATGCCTTTCAACGCCTCCGCCCTTGTAAGCTTCTCGTCAGGAAACCTTGTCGTGTGATGAATATCGTGGATATGGGAAATGCAAGACGCAGGCTTACCACCCTTGATCGCCGTGCGGAGAGGTTCCAGCGATGGACAATCGTGATGTCGCGGCGTAAAACCCCAGCAGCGGGTTCACACCTTCGATTGGAAAGTCAGAGCCAAGCGGGAGGACGCCCCGCGGGGACGCCTTCAACAGGGTCTGATACGCATATGCTCCCTTGATCCTATCTGGGCCCTGCAAGACACCCAAATTGAGCACCTGAGCTTGCCAAGGGAGAAGATGCACGCACCAGCCGAATTTGCGCGTATCCCATGTCGGACGTCCTTGAAATCAAGTTAGACGGATATTGCACTTAAAATATTGCACCTACGCATGGGTGGGCTGCACACTGGCGATAACTTAACGCAATATTCTTAGTACACTTCAATGACAAATTGGCACGGAATAGCCCACCTCCAAGCTGCCCGATCCGAACCAAATCGGCAGGCGCGAAGATCTGGGCATGCTCAATGCGCGGACGCCACTCCGTCACATTGCCTCCACCGGTGGTAAGAATGCGCTCGTAGATATCTAGTATGACGTGGTTCGCCCTATCGCCAATGCAGTGCACGTTCTGAGTATCGAACAGCACATGCCGCGGTCAGCCAAAAAGCATTGCGCAGAATGGCTCATCGAATACGTACGGTCTGCCAGCCGTCGGCCCAGAACCGCCGGATCTGGCGCTCAAGCTTCTCGGGGCTGCTGAGCATCAGGCCTCTTGTCGCCGGGTCGTCAGAATATGGCTCTAAAAGCGCGGCACCCCAAGAACCAAGGGCACCTTGTGTGGTTCATCATCAGCATGTCTTTACTTCAGAACTCGAAAGAGACGGACCATCGGCGATGAGCTTGACGCTACGCAGATTCAGGCGCGCGTGCTTCCCATAGTGGATAAGTTGCGGGAGCGTGTCGCCCCAGTATTCTGCCGAGCCATTGTTGCCCATGAGGTAGAGCCTGTTCTACGGCGTTTGGCTCAGCTTTTATTAGAATGAGATCGATGTTGATTCTCACAGGCAACTTCCCCGCATCTGCGAGCTTCTGAAAGAACGCAATATGGGACGGTTTAGTGTCCGCGTCGTGGATAGAGGTCAGCCCGAACGACAGCGCCTGCTTCATCGTCAGATCAAAGAACTCTGTAATCTGTTTTTCGCTCCACGGGGGAATGGGTATCAAGCTCATCGCATTGTCGACGAACACGCCTAATAGGACGCAGTCAAGGTTGTTTCTAGTGCGCAAAAGTTACGCGCACGCACCTGTGGGGTTGCCTGCGGCATCCCGCACAATGAGGCCGCCTTCGACTTGCTCTGGGAGATTGGGCATGAGCTCAAGTACCGCGGGGGACACCCAGCGCGCGTGGCCGTCGACGCGGCTCAGCGAGATAAGCCTGCCTTTAAGAAGCGGGTCCGCCCCCAGATCTGCCTGGACGAAGTCAATTGCAGCCACACACAGTCATGTAACCGAATAAGAACCAACGTACCGCGGTGGGGAACTGTGCCTCGGGCCACTTAGTCTGGTCCCAGCCCATGCCCTCGATCCAGCGACTTGACTCGTCGCGCGCGTCCGGGTGGGTCGTGATATACGCCTTGATGCGGTCGACAACCTCTGCGGGTGGTGAGCTATCCGCAGTGGGAAAGCGGGACATGTGGGCTGGCGCACCTTGAATAGATGCTGAGCCCATAAGCGGCAGCTGGTTCATGTATCCATTCTCTATGACGTGGGCATGGGCATCTAATCGAAATAATTTTCAGCACGAGAACCTAAGTATGAACAGTTGGCAGCGCACCTGCGAGCCCCGGGACAACTACTGCATCTTCGTGGAGATGTATGACTCTACCAAGTTGAACCGCCGCCAATCCGTCGACTAGCCATCGCGGAAAGAGATTACTGCCTTCGAAATAGAGCTGGGAGTGCACGACCTCATCTACGAAAGAGTCAGAGACAAAGCACGTTCAAACCGTGAGTCCGCACCATAGCTACCCACACGCACGATGCGCGTATCGCGAATGGCGATGCACTCCGCGCGGGGCGTCGCGTCGTCGACAGTGTATATGTTCCGCGACGCTGAACACACTGTATACGACGACTGCAGCGGGTATTTGAGAAATACCAGCCCCGCACTCAACGCGACGCCAAAAATCAGCCGGCGCGCCCACCACTGGGTAGAATTGCTCTCCGTCGACTGTCTGTTGGTCCCCCTGGCAAGCTTCGAGTCCATGTTGGCAATGTGTTCGTTACTTGAATGTCCAGGAATTTCTATTGCTTTTTTGGCATTCCTGGGGCGTAGCGCCTCTGCAGTTAGGCGGTCGTGTTAGTAGCGCAAGTTCAACGTTCAAGCTTCAAAAGTTGAACAGATTCGGAAGTCCAACAGGCTTCCGGGCCGGCTCCGCACCTGGTGAGAGCAGCAAGCTGTATCGGTACGAACCTGACGAGGATCAAAAACATATTATCAAGTTTGAGACTCAGGAGGGCACTTGTAATTGATAAAATAAAAGCGATGAATTTTTATGGGTTTTTCGAGTCTTTTTTCTAATTCTACCTATTTTTCAGAAACCGTCGTCAGTCGTCATGGTATCTCAGATTCTCATGCCAGTGCCTATATGCCCTTCAGATGAGAAAATCAGCCCTCAAGCTTGCAGGTCCTACATAACCCGGGCGTCCTTTCCGCTCTGCATTGCAGTTGTTGCGCGTACAAGGTCACTAAAAGTATGAAGAACATCAGCACCATAGCCTATCTCAGATACTCAATGATTCAATAGACGCACTCGAACGCGTTCGAAACGCATGACTTTATGTCCTTGTAGCTCACCACAAGGCAACTCTGTTCATCGCGAGCGACGAGCATGAGTTTCTCGTCCGTGCCAGCGTCGAGCTAAACAATAAATTGCACCCGTTAGTATCAAGGTAGACCCATTGAGCGATGCGCATACCTTGTTCAAACAGGTAAGCACATGCGACAGATCCAGAACAGGATTGCCGTGCTCGTCGACCTGATGAAACACATAATCGCGGAAGAGCTTGATAATGTACCGATCGCCCGTTTCTGACCAGCGTGCATCGCGGGCAAATCTTTAACAGTGGGGCGTGAGCATTGTTCAAGGATGAAGAATGACGCCACGCACTCGGGTCGCTCGTTGATGAAACCAAATTTGCACATGAGCCGGAACAAGCGTGCGTTTTCTAGCTCGCCCATGAGTTCGTTCTCAAGGCGGTCCGTTCCCCTGAACGAGGCAGACAGGTAATTTTTGATAAGGGAAGGACAAATAACGTGTGAAGTAGATACCCACATCAATGCCTCATCTTGCTCTTGGAGAACCTTTGGCCTAATCATATCGAGCACTTCGTCGATGCTCTGTACGGAATGAAACACCAGCATGAGTCCTATCACACTACCCCAAAAACACTATCAGCGCCGACGGCATGCACACCTTTTTGATCTTGCTACTGCATAGGAACAGTGCAAGCGCCTGAACTTCGACGCCGTATACCTTCTTCATGGCCTCGACACTTTTCTGCAGGTTCGCCGGCGTCGCAGCAGCGAGGTTGCCGCTACACAACGCAAATATCAGCCGGCCAAATTTAAGTAGGTCTTCCAGCTGCAGCGTCGCCAAATCAGGCTGTGGAGAACCGAAAAGCAGCACATCGAAGATGCCACAGGACGAAATGCGAACACTACCCAAGTATGCGGAATGTGTTAGGTCGACAGGTAAGACAGAGAAGGAGTGAAGGCGCACCGATTTTTCCCCGTCACCAAAATCTTCGTCACATCAATCATCCTTACAGCGAGCCCGCGCTCGTGCACCGCCTTGATGGCCGATGCGATCTGCACAATGTACGACCACAGTGTGCGCTCCTCGATCCACTGTTGCTGAGGCTGGTTACTCAGGTGGTTGCGCGGATGATGGCGGCCATAGTAGACCGACTGCTGGTAAGTTGGAATGGGGAGGGGCTTGGGCTTCATGTGTGCTTCATACAGCGTTTTCGAGTTAGGGTGGTAGGCATAGGAAACCACGAGGGCTAGAGACAAAATTCGTCGATTTTACTTGGATGCAGGTATGAGTATAACTCACAGTTGTCGTTGAAAGAGCGTGTAGTGAAGGCCTCGCGCACCCACACAATGCTCGGATGGTGAATTTGCGACCACATCTCGATGGGCGCGAATGCGGCTTGATGACTGAGCCTGAAGTCTAGACATCACTGTCAGCATAGTATCACTTTTGTTAGAGGTTTAACGTACTCTCAATCCTCCTTAAGCAATGAGCGGCTCCGTCTGATGTTCTTATGGCTCTGTAAACAGTGGAATGCCAGTTTCCGATTTTCTTTCGATCCGCCGCTGCCACATTGACTGATTCGATGGGCACCAATGTGTGATACCCTTGCAATTCCTCCGGTAAGCCAAGGTCAACAAGGTTGACCGTCCGAGCAATCTCGCTGCGTTCTTGGAGGGTCTGACGAAGATCGATAGACGAAGGGATAAAGTGAGTGGCTTGGGGATTCCGAACTTGTTCCGCGGGAGTGAAAGGAGTATAGAGCAGATAGTTAAGCTGCAGCTCAAAGTTATAGATGGAATAGTCCAGGAAGTGAGGGGGGAAAACTCACAGGCTGACGGAGGAACACCGGGGCAGCGTTGTAGTACGATGCGTCCATCATGTCATGCGGGTGATATTCCTCGTAGTAGTTTGGGTCCGTCTTCAGGGATCACATAAATATAAGCCGCCCTATGCCATAACGTGCACGCACTAGTTCCATCCCCTGTAACGCATTCCCAGCCTGGTCCACTTGGTAGTCGTAGCCTTGATAACCAGCATAGTCTTGTTGTCCGTATTCCTGATGTGCCTGTGCGTACGATTGATCCTCGACATACCCGCCCTCGCCTTGGTCCTGGTATCCATTCTCAGCTTCATACTGATACTGCGTTTCATCCACCGTTGTTGAATGAGAGTCGTCGTTCCGCGACTGTAGTACATGAGACGTAGCATCGCTTTCGGCCGGGGTACTAGTAGTGGCAACTGCGAACTTGGGAACAAAGACTGGTGCATTGAGTGCTTGCGTGGTAATCGTGGCTATGGCAGGAGAACCGATGCGAGGTGAAGGCGACATGGTTCTATTAGTGTTCAACGTCAGATGTTGAAACGGAATACGCAGGCGGAACCGTACTGGGGTGGTAGGGAATCTTCGGCCTGTTTCGATCATCAATTAGAATATATACGTAGAGAGAGAAGTCATACTGGAGGGTGATAGTATACACATCCTTTATCCTGGTAACGACAGTGGCTAGGCGAAGTGGCACGGCATCAGAGATTGTTTGTAAACAATGAATGACTTGACAAGATCAACATACCCATAGATAACGATGTTCCTGCACTGTCGCTGTACAGAATCTATCGAGACAAACGAAATCAGATATCATGTCGTTTATACGTTTGAAAAGCGTAGTTCATATCCTACAAGAATATTAGTGCGATTACTCACCCTTACGCGGGGTTGGCTGTTTCACCACGTCTTCTTCATTAGCAGGCTTCGCGATGCGCACAGCTGTAGACTGCGGCCGAGAGAAAAACGACATTTTGCTTCTTGACGCCCGACGGTGGCCTCTGCCGCTGGCTGGTCCTAAGGCTCTTAGCGTGAGCGAATTGACTTCGTGAATGGCAGCGTTAAGTTTCAGTGGGTTACGATGCAAAGTAAAGGTAGGTTGAAAATACAAGCCCAGAATATCGTAGAATGACAACTTGAGGCCCTCAAGGAAGATGGACCAGGCTCCGGTCTGCTGCCCAGCAGAAACGACGAGGCGGGGAGGAAGTTCAACGGATGCTAACCACCCATCCCATCAGGCCGCGATGGCAAATAGGGACAACTACTTGCAGCCAATCATAGCCGTCGTCGGCTTTCTGACCTCATTTGTTCCGTTGTTTCTGGCGGAAAAGTCTTAAAAATGTATATCTATCCGGTCTCTGATGAATGTCTTTTTCTTTATTTCTCGACAAGCGATACGATTGTAGCATTCAGTACACATAGGCGCAGACCTGACATGATGACCGTTGTTAAATTATGAGCCTCAGAATGTATTACATATATTCCCCTGTCACGGTCTTTGTATTATAAATCCCTGCAAATAAAGCAGTGAGCGAGAGTACAGCCCAAGTTTGAACACTGCAGTGGGCGCCTAAATAAGCAATGATTCAGATTCAAACCCTGCCGCATCTGTTTGATTGGACCGCTCAAGGCCACAAAATAGACTTTGGATCAACACAATATACATTCACGAACAGAAATAATACATAGAACTTGCATAGAACTGAGCACATAATACTGGCTCAGTTATTGAGTAGCGAACGCTAGAATTTCCACCCTCCTGCGAGTCCCATAACATTTGCAGGGTCCACCCTCTTCTTCAACGCCATCAAAGCCGGAAGGTTTGCGCCGTAAATATTCTTCAATGGGGTCCCGGCTATGGCATAATTCGGGTAATAGGGAACATTAGCAACCCCCGTCTGACCTTGGGCAATCTGCCCTTTGATAAGGCGCTTTTGGGTTGCGACAGCTGCGTTGTGGAAATCATTGTCGAAGTCGGATGACGTCCATTCCATTAATATGTTGAATGGCTGGAAGGGAACATGTCGCTCCGGAGGAAATGCTGTTTTGTGCGAATTATGAGAGTAAATGCTGGGAAGGAATATCTCGAAGGCGTAGGAAAGTACAGCGAGGGATTTGTTAGTGAGAAGTTGGCCCACGGCCTGCGTCATAATTTTCAAACAGAAATCTCAGAGATACAAATAGGATTACTTACTAATGTTTCATTGAGCACCAGAGCGCCGACTCCAGACGTAAACTTGAGGTTCGGGAGCAAATTATAGGCTACTCTAGTATTAAAACATATCAATTCTATTTACATAGCGTGGTCAACGACAAAACTTACCTGGTTGGCTCCGTGAAATTGGTGGGTGCTGCTTGTACCAAGCTTAGGTAACTTCTTGTGCTGACATCCGTAAAATTTGCAGGAACGGCTAGAAAAGCGTCGAAGAGCCCGGGCGGCGGCAGTGGGGCGTCGTAGAATAATGCCAAGCCGATGATGAGCTTAGATTCCTGTTATAAACACCATAAGCTAGAGATTTCGCTCGTTGATCATATTTAATTGAGCGCACCGTCGGTAAAGTAGGTATGTAAGTGTACGCGGATATTATTGTGGCCTTGGGATCCGTCACGTTGTTCTGGAAAGCAACTGTGGCGGCGGTTATTGCTTCTAAAGCAGTCCCTGGATATTCAATTACACCGCCCTAGAAGTTATATAGATCAGCTCCCAGACCTAGGAATATAGACTGCAAACGAATAAGCTTCACCCAGACTTGAGTTTGAGGAAATGCTTTCAATGTGAATCCAGTGACGATCCCCTGTGAAAATCATACCGGAATTAGCATGAGAGCAGCGTCAATGGGTAAAAACCCTACGAAGTTGTTGTAGCCGCCCTTGAGTCCGAAGAAAAGGTCCGGATCTGACGCCTGCGACACTTGCACAACTTGTCCATTGGGCTTGACAAGCTGAAACGCGAGAACGTTGTCGACGGCGAGGCCGTATCGGTTTGTCTTGTATGAATATCCTAGAAAACGTCAGGTCAACATAATTAGAATAATTAAATTGGGGAAAACAGACCACCGCCAAGTGTAAACCCAGCTACGCCTATTCCGGTGGCTCGTGCCCCGATAACGTTCACTCCCAGCGGATCCAAAGCGGCGTATACATCATCCCAGATCAATCCGGCGCCCACATTCACTGTCTGGCTTGAAGGGTTATACTCAATTTGAGAAAAGCGATACATCGAGATGTGGACTCCGAGCGTCGAAGAGAATCCGACATTGGTTATGTGACCACCTCCTTTGACCTGAACGATAATTAAATTCTATTCTATTCATTGGGATTGAGCCGGTACTCACAGCAAACGGGGTTCTGGTTCGTCCCAAGATTATAAGCTTCAAAAATTGGAGTTGAGAAGAATTGAATAATGAAGTGAAAGGATAGTCCTACGATCTTGCCCACATCAGCTGGGGTCCCCGCTTCGACAACACACTTGGAGTATTGAGTGCTGGATATAGCGGCATGGTAGATCCCTTTGTTATACAAAGGGTCACCTATAGATAAATCAGCCATGCGGCATGCATAATATCGGAGATCAAGTTTACCTGGATAGAAAACTTCGCTCGCTGGCGAAATAGCTTGTGCGATGGTGGTACAAATCACGTTGGTAGGAGGCTGTGGTATCGAGCCCACCACGCTCGGAATGCAAAAATGCACCAAAAACCCTGCCAAAGCAAACAGCTTCATAGCAAGGGAGCGGAATGAGATCTAATTTGTGGTGACGCTTTTTATGCAAATGCTCGGAGAGGAATGGACCGTCCCAGTGGTCTCTTTTTGCTAACCACGCCACTATAGGGTACAGGGCCTGAGTTATCTAAATAAATTGAGGTTAATAACCCATAAGTACACATTGGTGGACGATCCAAGCCTTGGGCTTAGAGGGTCACCGGTCACTGTGGGCTTTAGGAGGTGTGGCATTAATTCTTACAAAAAAAAAGGAGTCGATGTCCGGCGTCCTTCTGAGCATGGACCAAGACAGATTTAGGTACAGAACAGGATTTTGAACCTCGTCTCATAGCTTCTAATCTTATGCGACCTTTCTAAAGTTTATCTCTGCCTGATCCGAGGCGAACTGGCCACCAGTGCGGTCCATGTCAGGCCAGTATTCACTTTGATCACCGACCTCTCCTGAGTTGAAAAGATAAGAATGTAACCGGAGCAATTTAGATACATTTTGTCTTGTGATTTTCTTGTTATACAATAGGATGTAACCATGTAAGTCATCATCGGTTGGTACGCCACTAGGTTCTATCGGATTGAAAAAATTGAAGCGCATCATATCGCGCGCATATTTTTAGCACGTCAGCTGGACTCTTGTCAATTCGCCGTTGTGTATACACAATTCACCGTGAATGGTGCACATGTTCACCCTTTCACGGGTAACTTATAAATCGGCTCCGCTATGGTCCCACCACCACCCGCGTAGACGAGCCACACTTATTATATCAGCCTCAGCTTACGCGCTTGCGACGAAAGCGAGGCTCCATCATACACCATGGTCGAGGCCAGTCCATACTGTTTGATGACATCTATCGCCGTTTGTGTTCACAATAAAGGGTACCCATTTAATCTCCAGACCGAGTTTTAATCAATTATAGTACACAAATATGGACACCCCTACCAAAGCATTCGGCGCTGGCGAATGATACGGATAACCAATTTCCCATGCGTCATCAACATCTAATATCCAACAGACTACAGACGCTAATATGGCACTTGATATAATCCTGAGATATATCCTAAGGAAACTTTTAGAATTAATATGAGAGTAAAGGGACGCTTGGTTACTCTGCAATTTTTACCAGAAGGTCTAAATGACGAGACCGCCTAATTAAGTAATGGCAGTGCCTAATCCAGGCATGTGCGTTATGTGTCCTTTGATGGAGCCGCTCAAGCCGTTCCATGTCCTGTGCGGAGACCCATTCAGTCACGCTCACACTGTGTGTAGAATAAATTCAACGTCGGCGAATTTTTACGGTTAAACACAAAGCTTAAGTGAGACTAAATTGATTGTACGGAATCGCGAGCAACTCTAGAACTTCCACCCCCCTGCAAGGCCCATCACATTTGTGGGGTCCACTCTCTTCTTCAATGCCATCAAAGCTGGGATGTTTGCGCCATACATCTTTGCTAATGGAGTCCCCGAGATGGCGTAATTGGGATAGTAGGGAACATTAGCAACCTCCTTCTGGCCAAGAGCGGCTTGTCCTTTGATCAGACGCGCTTGGGAAGCGGCTGCTGCCTCGTGGAAGTCACTATCAAATTCGGAAGAAGACCATTCCAATGCTATGTTGAATGGCTGGAATGGGACATTTCTCTCTGGAGGGAACGCTGTTTTGTGTGAGTTGTGAGAGTAAATGCTCGGCAGAAATATCTCGATGTCATATGACACCAATGTAAGACTCTTGTTAGTCAGAAGCTGACCCATGGCCTGCATTGTACATCTGTGAAAATGATGTCTCCTGATTCAATTTGAAGGAACTTACCATAGTATCGTTGAGAATGAGGGACGCAACACCAGGTGTAAACGAGAGGTTTGGAAGGTACTCATACGCCACTCTAACAATGTTAGAGTTGAGTATGAAAGTGAGGATTGGGTAATCACCTGGTTGGTTGCGTAAAATTTGAGGGTGATGCCTGTATCAAGCTCAAGAAACTCCTAGTGCTGATATCCGTTTGAATCGCAGGAATAGCTGTGAAAGCATCGAAAAGTCCGGCTGGTGGCGTTGGCGCATCGTAGAATATTGATACAGCGGTTATAATCTAAACTTAGGGTAGGGATGATGATTTGCACTTCAATTTTGGTAAATAAATTAGACGCACCTGCTGGGCGGCAGGTACGTAGTTATATGACGTTGTTATTGCAGCCTTGGGGTCAGTTACATTTTGAAATACAAGTGTAGCTGCGGTTACTGCATCTAAAACAGCGCCAGGGTATTCAATGATGCCGCCCTACAGTGTTTTTGGAATTTATGAAGTCCATTTGGAAAGGTTCGGCGGTGCTTACCCAAACTGGGGTTTGAGGAAAGGCCTTCAATGTAAACGAGGTCACCACTCCCTGTCATCTTCGTCAGAAAGATTCAGATAAAATGACAACTAAATGGTTTGTTACAAAGTTATTTTGACCTCCCTTTAGGCCAAAGAAAAGTTCGGGATCTGATGCTTGTGTTACCTGCACAACTTTTCCATTGGGTTTGACTAGTTGAAACGCCAAAACATTGTCGACAGCAAGTCCATGCTGGTTTGTCTTCCACGAATATCCTGAAAACGTCTCATTAGTATTGCATGTTTGACATCAGTTCGAACTAGATCACACGAACCACCGCCGAGCGTAAACCCCGCTACGCCTATGCCAGTTACTCGACCTCCAAATACATTTATACCGAGAGGCTCCAATGCAGCATAGACGTCGTCGAAGATTAAGCCGGCACCCACGTTGACTGTCCGGCTTGAAGGATTGTAAATGATTTCCGAGAAGCGATACCAAAGCAATACATTGAGATGTGGACTCCAAGCGTAGGAGAAAATCCAATATTGGTCCCATGACCACCTCCTTTGACCTGAGAGTCATTTTAGTCTTGTAAAATTCGTCGAAATAAATTAAGTTACCGCAAACGGTGTCTCTGTGCGCCCTAAGATGACAAGCTTATAGAGCAGGCATCAAAACTATAAGCGAGGAGGTTTGGAAAAAGTGGCATGACAATCCTACAATTTTGCCCACATCATATGGAGTCCTCGCTTCAACTACACATTTGGATTGTTGAGTACTTGACATGGCAGCATGAAAAATTCCCTTCTCACATAGAGGATCGCCTGCATAATTGAACGTCAGCGATAGAACTGCCACGATATTTTTTTGAGGTCAGCCTCACCTGGATAGAAAACTTGGCTTGTGGACGATATCGTTTGCGCTATCTTCGTGCAGACCGCTGTGGCATCATCTGCATCGCCCACAGCGGCCACAGTCATAATGGACCAGGACACGACAAGTCTCCCCAATGCCAACAGCTTCATGACGAAAGGGAAGAATGGATTGAAAGCGGAGCTGTCAATGTGTATTACTCCGCTTAGTTCACGTACTGAAGTACATACAACGGGATCTAGTACATACCATTTCAACTGCCGGCTTTCGTGGCCGTAAGCATCATGCATATGACTATCAGACTTGACAACGCTTTCTATGTATGTACTTACAGTCTTAAGTAGAATTTGATACAAAACCGCATGTACTAAAAATCGTAAGATTTACGAAGTTACAAGTGTGTCGGAAAAACCTCCTTTAGCATATCAGGTCTGACGGTCCTGACGGCTCTGATATGGTGTCATGGTGATCATGATTTTCGTATGTCAGTCTGTGATCAGCTTGTAGCAAGTCACGGTGTTGGTAAATGTGCAGACATAAGATGTAATAAGACGGTGCGCCGCAGAGCATATACCTTTGTTACGCTAAGTCAGGTAATAGCAGGGTATATCATACGTATCAGGTCGTGTAGCTGAGTACACATGAGTATATGCATGACGACTCTGATATGGTGCCATAATAAATGTAGCTTGCACATACAGGATGCAATAGGTTACTATCTAATCAGCGTATTGACCATCAGCAGACATACGGCATAACAAGCAGGTGCAATCCAGTGTATATGCACGGGTTAAGCCAAACCCCGGTAGCGGAAGGACATACCATAAGTATCAGGTTACATAGAGGTTATATAGTCGAGCACAACACGCGGGCCTGCACTGAGAGTATAGGCATTTAGAAATCGGCCGCGGCGCGTTCTCAACCGTGATGTTCGCAATTCAGGCGGGTAAATGGCACAAGTTACAGTACATTGCTCATAAATCTAGTATCGGAACACATACTATGGCAGAAGTTTCAGCCTCAGTACTGCCTAGGACCTCAAGCTACTCCCAGCCGTTAACTCTAAGCAACATGTCCGAGTCG
>JAEKIV010000541.1:0-22142 GCA_016801325.1 Hypholoma fasciculare
CAGGTGATCCGGATCCGCGGGTCAGGTATTTTGCAGGTATTCCCACGGGTCAACCTGCAAGTACCTGCGGATCCACACTACTTGTGTCCAGCCTTATATTGAGACCTTAGACCCACAGATTGCTCCTAGTGAGTCTTGCAATTCATCGAGGTAGATATCGCATGTGTTGTTGACACTGCCATGGATGAACTGCAGGAAATAAGCAATACGGACAGTGTAAAGTGGCAAAATCTCACGGCAACTTCTTCTGCGGTCAAGCCTCGAGGTCTTCCCCTTGTTCTCTGGTCTTCTTTTGAGGGTACAGTTGACCCAGTCTCCCGCCATAGCTTGTTGATACGCAATTGTTGCCGTTCGCTGACGTCCGTAAATTGCCGAATTTCGGAAGACTTGAATGCCCCTGTCATGCGAACTACAGTCTCGCGGAGGGCTTCCGGAACAAGGACACCCCTTGGCATAGTGGCCGATGGTGGATGGTTGGGCAAGAGGCGCTCGATGGTCGAAAACCGTGATGACGTGGCAGTGTTTGAGCAGCGCCGTGTGATGCCTGGTTTTCGAGGATTTTGAGAACTCCGAATTCTTCTACGATTTTTTAACGAGCAGATAGCTGGGCTTTTTGCGATTCTAATGATATAAAATTTATTCAATTCTACTAAGAAATGAGCGTGCTAGGAGCCATACAAAAATGTATTTTCAGAGTGCGATCAAAAATTTTGGTTTCCGACCGAAAACGCGGCTTCGCCAACTATTATGCAAACAGCAATAATTTGAGACTCCGCGCCGTGAATTTCCGCTGTCCAGCCCGTTCATACAACTTCGACAAGCCCCGTTCCCGCATGCCTTCGAAACACGATGTCGCCTCTACCAATACTCTTTCTCATGAAATGAAGAACACACGGCCAGAGTTCTCCCTGTCCTTCCCCGCTACCGTACCTCGCCTGCCACCCCACACCACCGCAGCGCCCGAACGAGCTTTGGAATGCTTGTGCGGTAGCCATTATTCGATGTAACCGACCACAGTCACCTCATTGCTCGGGGATGCGTCCGCTGGCGCAGCTCGCTCACGCTGATGCAGAAGCGGTGGTTGGCGAGTCATATGGCGGCCGTGTCCCTTGGGAATCCTAGTGGGCTTCGGCGCCGTATTTAGGCGCCACGCAACCCGATCTTTTCTTCAATGGTGCGCTCGCTCCGCATCTCAGCAAGCTCCTATGACGCAGGCTGCGCTCGCTTGCACGCTCTAGAATCTCAGCAGAAGTGAATGGTCAAACCATAACGTATGACTTACTCGGTTGTTGTCGTTCAATCGACTGCTGCCTCGCCACTCGGGATCTCACTACCGCATCGGCTGCGGCGTCTGGGAGAGCTGTGTCGC
Organism: Hypholoma fasciculare; assembly: GCA_016801325.1. Taxonomy (NCBI): domain Eukaryota; kingdom Fungi; phylum Basidiomycota; class Agaricomycetes; order Agaricales; family Strophariaceae; genus Hypholoma; species Hypholoma fasciculare. Next base: position 1,370 of record JAEKIV010000541.1, read on the forward strand.
CCGTACAAGCCACTAGATCTCTCATTTCGACATTCATAGCTTTCTCAGGATCTCGTTCTCTGCGTACGTGGTACCGTCTATCACTGATTCCACACGCACGAAAACACTTGTCAATGACATTCAACTTTTCAACGGGCTATGTTAGATACGTGGGTCTTTCATACGCATAATCACGACCTCGACATCAAGAGCTGCCAATCATTCGGCAGTTCCAGTAAAATAGCCAGCGTACGTCTTCCAGAAATTAAACCTATTCAACTTTACAAATGACGCTTCTTATAGCAGATCACCTCGAGAACTGTTTACAGCATGTGGTGTGTCTTATTTAACTTCGGCGTCCTCGACGACGCTTGTTTTTACCTTTCGCACGAGACTCTTTCGCCTCCTTCGACGATGGTTGCGTTGATTCAGCCTGATTTCCCTCTGGCTGCCTGGGCTCTGACTGCTGGGAATCAAGATCGTTTGACGTCGCGTGAATCATCCTAGATGGACCTGGCTTGTCCACTTTCTCTCTGCCTTCCAATATTGCTGATATGTCATGCTCTTGCGAAATGCTTTCTATACTGTCCGGAAAATTTTTTTGGGCAAAATGAACCATGACAATCAGCGAGTGGCGGTAGGTCTCCCCTTCATCGGCAAAGTCCTATGGAAATATGTATTTATCAGACTCAATGTTTGGTCAAATACTCAATAAAATTCACCAGTTTACGGACAGCCGTCAGATATTTTTGAGGGAACTCTCTCACTTCGATTGCAGACGAGGGAGAAAATTTCATGATGTGTGTACGCAATTCGGAAGTGGGCTTGGAATGCCGGAGCAGACGATCGATATCAGAGTTGTAATAATGTGCTATTATGATCGTTCAAATACTTGTTCAGGAGATGCCTATTTGTTGCTTACTCACCGTATGGACCATCAAAGAATTCGCCGGTAGCTGCTTTTTCGAACCATTTCACAGCGAGGTTGGTACCGAGGGTGTTGATGCAATATTCTTTGGATCGCGTCTCGTCCTTTAAAAAATCCGGGAAAGAAGCATGGCGAAAAGAGATGAGACACTTAGGGAACATATTTCCTGAAAATGAAATATCGACCAGTGATACGAGAGGAGCTAATGCGGTCTGTGTATCTGCCAAAGACAGATCAAAGAAGTGTGAGATCACCGGGAGGGAGATGGTATTCGAAAAAATATGGTATGCCAGCAGATTAAGAACGAGCTGGAGATCTTCGACACGGGATAATATGTGTTGATACAGAGCGTCAAGCTGGGCAAAGGGTGTTACTCTCCCAGCAGGATGCAGGCCCCGGATGATATTGAGCTGTTTAGAAGGATGATAGGACGGCATAGACAGGAATTTGACCACGACTGATGCATAGACAAACTGGCCTGATGATTTGACGACAATTTCCTTCACGTGCTCTTCCGGTGGCCACCCACTGCTAATGCTCTTGCGGAATGGGTGTGATCGTTTTATGTCGTTGAGCTTGTCGTCGAGGAAGAGCTGTATATCCTCCGATGAACGATAATCGTGGTCCAGGGGCAGTCGTTTTAGTACGCCATCCATATATTCCGAGTCAAATGCCATTTGAATTTGATTTTCGCACCGACTGGCGAATAAGACGACAAGAGGTAGGTCCTTCGAGCGGAGAAGCTCTGCAATCGTCTGTATCATGTTCATCTGGATCTCGTCCCCACTGCATTCATCCACACCGTCTATGATGACAAGGAGAGTTGAAATATTGGCTAATACCTGAAGACGCCGAATAGGTTGCACAATAAGGAGGTCGAATTGAGTCTCAAAATTTTGATCGAATATGAGGGGGTGCGTTTCTACAGTCCGAACGATGTCGTCCCTAGCTTCAGGTAGAATCTGAATAATTTGATATGCGAGTGTCGCAACGAGGGGGTCGATAACGCTTCGTGAATTGTCATTTCGGAAGAAGAAAAAACTGGCCACTTTGACACCGCGCTGGATGCATATTTCGGCTATGGATTGGCAGATTGCAGACTTTCCGGCGCCGGCAGCACCATTCAGCCATGCGATCCATGTCTCCCGTGGAATATTGCTGACTATCCAGTCGAAAAGGTCCTCGAGAATCGCCTCGCGGGTGTTTTTGTGACAACGCGGCGGATCGACACGTTGCTTGGAATTGTGGAAGGCCGCAGAGGCAACGTGATCCTGTAGGATGCGAAACCCGTCTTTCTTCGCTGGAGATTTAGCTATCAGCTGTGCGTATATACGTCTCGCCAATGTTCTTCCACACCTTGGGCATTGATAATGCTAGTGAAGTTTCCACCGTAGATATTGATGTTTTCTGAGTTATTGAAAAGGCCCCCAGTAATCTGGACATTTTTGGCGGCATCAAGGTTATGCTGTTCATTCATGATGACGTCCACAGTGAAAGGTATATGAGAGACGAAACAAGTGCTAGAGATTCTGAGGCTCATCTCGAGAGCGAGAGAGTTTTATAACCCTGCCATGCTCTGCAATCTATTTGTAGTGCTTTCGGCATCGCACTGCCATTACGAGCAAAGGTGTGCACATATTTTGCACTTATGACTTGAATGCTATGTGTGTCAACCTCTACCGTCGACAACGTCAATTGATAGCACGGCCACCCAGGTCTATTTATAGTGACAAGTACAGCCTGAGCTTGTTCACCACTGCCTCTACACGGGTACCTGTGGTGAATTTCCCGTCTTATATGGACGACTTAGCGTTCATGGTAGCTGAAGGCTGTACCATCAAACAAAGAACCACTATTTGGATGAAGTAATTGTCTGATCAGAAGTTTAGAGAACAGTTGGAGAACAGCCTCATTGCTACTCATAGGCATCGGTGGGTGGGGTTGTGAATTTGGGAGTGATATTAAGAGATTTGCGCACAATAAGACACCGCAAACAACTATCTGAGAGCTGCTTGTAGCGATGGGATTAGCCGTATCCTACAACGTCAACCGGCGCATGGCAGGCGTCGTGCGCATTTCTGGCATGCTGGACGTGCACCGGAGTGATGCTCAGGAGATGACTGGAACGTGTCTTTGGTGTCTACCAGGCTACATTTAGTCTGGCGAGGAAATTGGTGAATGATGAGAGCCCCAGCGGGGCTATGACGCTCTGTCGGCTCCGGGCTTACTGGAGGACGTAAGTGGGTTCCAAGTGGGACGCCGGCCGCGAGCCGTCGTGAGCCGATATACCCAATGGAAAATGCCTACTATAACTCGTGTTGAGCTCTTGATTTATGCTGTGTCCCACCTAGCGGGAGTCATGCGGGAGTGCGGCCAGTCATTGCAACTTGTTGAAGGACGGCGCTCCGTGGGAATCAGGAGGCTAGTTGCGACGGGCCGATATATACGGCATTTGCCGTATGTGCATTGATGACGCGGCACCGCGGCACCTTTTCTTGCTTTTGTCCCCTCCAAGTCTCCTCCCAACTCTCTACATTGCTCGATTCCCCGTCCCATCCGGACGCTCCTCACCGCCTTTCAATTCTGAACGACTTAAAGTTACATAGCTGTGACGAATATGTTACTTTCTGCTTTACATGGGCAGCACCAAGCTACGCGACACCTCAATGTTCAATGCAATTGCTGGAGGTTTAGCAAGCTGCCGTGTTTCTCTGCTCTAACCGAGATGAACGAGTCCACTGAGCGAGCACGCGGTGAAGACACATACAAATCTTCACTGTGCATCATTTACTTCCTCGATATGTACACGAACTCAGGGCCACGTCTTTCTCTCTGTGGGATCCTCGAGTTATCGCCGCCAACGACGTTGTTAACAAGGGGTCATCGTGCGCCCGACCTGTCGTCAGACTACGCTGATCCATCCCCGCTGCCCATTTCGATGGTACATGTGCCATTGGTAGTTCCAAGGTCAATTATAAGGCTGACTTTTTTTGAGTTGGCGGACGGCACCGGGCCAGTGCACGGGGCCGAGCTATTGTCTGCCACCCGCTGATGGTACTCCTAATGCAGTATCCGTGGCCGGGCGCATCATGCTCAGGCTTAACTGAAACTAACATACTGGCATCGTCAGCCCTGAATCAATTTTATCGCGAATTTTCTCCGTAGCCCCACGTTCATGATGCTACATATACGACGCTGCCCATATCACCGTTCACCGCCTTTGTTTCCTCGCCATTCCATGTCGTTTCGGCACACACATCCCATAGCCTCGTAAGCGAGCGCACGTGCAAAGCGCGGTTATCAGTGTACGCTTCATGAGATTATCAGGATGAGGACGCCATGTGCTCCGTTGCTAACAGCAACGTTGGGCGTCTACCTTTCCTGTTATGGCCAATAGTACCGCATTTGGAATTTAAGCCTGTTCATGTACATGGGTTGCTTTATGCTTGGCCATGGGCCAGTAAATTTGCATGGACCCTCAATTAAAAAGTGGCTCAGAAAGGAAGTGGACATCCACCCCGCTTTGCCTCAGAAAATATGTGGCGCTTTCCAAGCGTCCAAGCCACGCTGTCCAAACTGTATAAATACGGGAGCACACTCACCCGCCCTGACATTGCAATTCCACATCCCTTCCTCATCTCATAAATCACAAATGGCCAACCACTACATCGTACAGGTTGAGCGCACCGATGAGCAGCACTCTAAACTCAATACTCTCTCCGGTGCTTTGACACCCGTGGTTGGGCTCCAATATGAGCTCCCACAGAAGGAATATTACCCAATCGGACGGGTTCCTGCGGCCGGCAGCATGGAACCGATCCTCTTCGAAAATTGGAACGGTTCTCCGTGGATATCACTCATGGATATTCGTGGAAATCTCACCGACTTAGCGCACACTATGGTTGGTGGCTTGGACCTTGTCTTCGCTCAGAGGACACGCCCAGTGAAATTCGAATTGCGTATCATGGTATGTCTGAGTGTGTCTATCACTCTGTTCTTTGAATGACAGTTTCCACAGTGGCCAGGATATGACAACCAATACAGGGCTGGGAAATGCTTAGACCCTAGGAATACAACGCGCGCCTTGCTTTCCCAGTATATCGGTCAGCAAATGGAGGTATTTATGAAGGTGAGTTGACATTCATGTATTAAGATAATGAGAAAGTTTTCTCAACCTCATAATTCAGTATGCATCCGGAGTGGCTCTCGCACAGAATCCGTACAGGGTAGGCCCGCACGGGATTCAGAGTGGCCAAATCTTGCTAGGTGGCCTCAAAAACACGTATGCAGACACATGGCAGGCAATAATCTATATTGACAGCACAGTGCACAATTAGAGCGTATTTTTCCTGCATCTTTTCATACCATTTATACATCTATTACAGTAGCCTAGACACTTATTGCTGAATCGACTCCTTACGCGAAGGATTTGCACTATACTTACACCGCCGGTTCAGATATTCCATCACAGAAGGGCTAGGTAAAAAGTTAGAACGCGTCAGACCCTCTTCTGGAGTGCGACAGCTGACATTAAATGATACTGCGGAACCTGTTCATTTCACCATGGATTTCTTCACGTTGACACGGGAGAAGCCACCCCGCCATCGGAGTTCTCGCATTTCTCCCCACACACATGTATTGGTGATGATTCACAGTAATTGGATTTACTCTCAAACATAATAATACATCGTTTTCGTGCAGATACATTTATATTTATAATTCATACGCTGCGTTTGCGCCAGTGTTTATTGTATTGGATCGAGAGGTATTTCAATCCCGGATTGTATTCCGCGTCGGAATGGGTACTCTGGTGAATTTTAAGTGAGCACGCTAGTTCAAAAGGACCGGAAACGAGCCACTCACGAAATCTACTCTTTAGTTGTCGTTTCCTACGTCGGAAGCAGTCGAATATGAGGCCCACTAGAATTACGAACACAACGCCGCCTACAACGCCTCCTGCAATGGCTCCTTTACGTGATGATGACCCTACCCTCGCAACTGGACTAACGGAGAGATTTGACGGCATGAATGTGAAGTAATCAACTACGAATGTGAGATTCTGGCAATCGGTAACCTCGACGCTCAATGTGTGTTCCCCCGCCGGGATATTGCTTGGGATCTGGTACCACGGAAAATTTGGTCGTTTGAGACCTTGGAATTCGACCACATCGCTCTCCATAACCGTATAGCTCCTGTCTTCTAGGAACCCTCCATCCAAGGTATAGCGCAGATCCAGACTGGAAGGCGCTGTCAGGTCCATTATTCCGTACAAAATGAGCTCTAATGAAAACAAAAATCGCTTAAAAAATTGAATGAAGAAAACATGGAATATGATTCTGAAGACGCACGGTTTCCAGTGAACGTGAACTTCAACGTGTCGCCAACACTATTTGTCTGGTGCGTAGATTCCATATAGGGGATAGCGCTCGTACTTGGCGCGGAGTCAAGGATCTGGAAGAAGCTCGAGGTGGTTCCTAAGGTGATCCAACCCGGCCCTGTGTAAGTTATTGTTTCTGAAGCGTCGGGCTCGCTATCGTCCACAATGACGGGCTGCTGCGAAGAGAGGCTCGTGGATGTGTTGACCGTGATCCCGGCAAAATCTATGGAGGTCCCGACAACGTTTGATAAGGTAATATTATGGTGCCCATCTGCGAGCGGTATCATGTCGAAAAAAAACCCGTAGCCGGCGGGCCCGAAATATTCATATGGGAATGGCTCGCTCCCGTCAATGGAGATGGTAAAATTCTCTGGCTCCTGAGAGGTGTTTCCATATAATGAAACCGAAGTACCTTCCAAGACACGCTGTTTTCAAAGCCGTGTGCACACCATGAGACCTCACTTACCATCGAATGCTATCGTTACGAACGTTGCGTTCGGAGCATCGGTCCCGGGTCCGGTCATATGAGCAGTACCGTCATAGAATACAAACGAGGGTACAGAGTCGGTGAGTGACGCAGACGCATCGGGTGAGAACTGGAGATACTGCGTATTGGTATCGTCAACGATTAGCGAAACTTGAGGATCAGCCGACATGAGGAGGAAGGTTGCTAAGTATTCATGAGAGTGCCTTGCCTTTATATCGAGGAAGCTTTCTCATGATATGCCACAGAATAAATAGTACAGCACCTGCAACACCAAGATGTACTATCGCGCCCGTATCTAAAATTCTATTTATATAGATAATATAACGTCGATGTATAAATAATAGAACTTAAGGTCTCCAATGCCCGGTGTGAGTCCTTGCTACTCCGACTGGCCCGCACAAATCAGTGTACTGTTCTTGGAGAGCTTTTGAGTGAGGATATAAACACTACGGTCGGCGTGTGTAACTATTTTGGTTCATATGGACCATAGATATCTCGCAAAATGTTTCATGTACTCGTTTTGTCCGTTCTTTTCCTGGAGCGAGGTCTAAGACTGAGCTGCGCATTAGTACGGCATTACACACGGAGCTGCGGTATATCTCCTCAGCGTATCAGATTTAAGTAGTTTTACTTCTCAGTCTTTCCATTGTTATATATCTTATCAAAGAAAATTGCTAGCAATGTTGGACGTGTCTGGAACTTTGAACTGCGAAATTTGAAGCAAGGCGGAGCGTGGGACAATATCATGAGTACATATGCGCCTGATCGAGACGCTCTAGGTCTACTTCCCGGGTATCTCCGAAGTACCCACGCACTCAACGCGCACTGGCAAGCGCGCACCAACTTAGCACCAACATTGCACCAACAACTGAAAAGCATACATACTGCAAGGAATCGTAAGTTGATCCCGGTCAATTGACATGTAAATAGGTACGAATAAGTTTTGATTACCAACGAAAGAAGGTTTCGGACATAGAAGACCTAGGCTGTCGATTGGCTGCTGAATACAACAGTTAAAATCGGCGCGTACATGACCACTTCCAAGGTCCAAACGTACACTTCCAGATGTGCGCACAGGTCTATCCTAATGACTTTTCCATGCGGAGCGCCCCCTTGTATTTTAGTTTTTACCGTGGTAGCTGTGTGATTCAGGCCTGCAGCCTGCTTGTGCGCTCGATAGGCAAATATACCAACATCATTTACAAGTCCATGTCCAACATTCAGACATATTTGAGCAACGATGGCATAGCTATGCTACAGAACTACTGCATATTTTTGGAGCAAATTTACGAGACCTTCCCAGCGCCCTCCGTTCAGCGAGGAAACACGCTTCCATTCTTGGCTCTCCGCACCCCACACTATTCTCACCCAGGTGAAGTACGAGGAGACAACGAAGTCGGCCCAAGAAATTGTATCTCCCATCAGGAAGGACCCACCTGTCCTCTTGTACCACTCGTCTATTTTCCCCAGCCCCTCCTCGAATTGCTCCCACAGTACGTCTCGGGAGCTCGGTTCTCGTTCTCTTGGGAAGGCATTTCCTGCGGCGATGACAGCTTCGTAATATGTCCTACTCGCTGGGTTTAGCTGAACCAGAACGCCTGGCATATTCAGTGTAAAAATTGATTTAACATGTGCCATGCAAGCGTCGGCCACCAGCGACTGGAGCGCTATCGTGTGGCGTGGAAAAATCGGGGGCGTCGGGTACGTCTTGTCCAGATAAACTGCGATTTCGAATGAGTCGTTGATGTACTTCTTGGTGGACTCGTCGTAGATGAGGGTTACGCTGTAGTGCGGCGTTCCGTCGGCTTTTTTTAATGCGGTGGGTATCCCGTTGTCTACGTAGAACGCTACGATGCCAGGAAGCTCAAGCCATTCAGTCTTGTAAGGGACCCCTTTGTAGTTCAGAGCATATCTAATTGACGCGGTTCAGTTTCCTCGTAATTTCGAATTAACGTTTGATATCACCTCGCCTTCCATGAATTCAAGGACAAAGCGTGGCCCGGTACATTCGTATAGAGATCGTAGAGTATTATGGCCATAGCAGCTGTGGTAGAAGCAAATCTCGAACCAACTGTAATTTGTTTGAGTTGATCTTCGGCTCTACACTTGGTAGGTTATATACATTCTGATTTTACTCGACGCGATCTCTGAGCCTCGCTAGTACTATGTCTCTGTGTTGTCTCTGTCATTGGCCATTAAAATGAGTGAGTTAGATTTGTAATACGCAGGCCGGATCTGTAATCAATAGGATGCTATTAGTCCATTACTTACGACTGACTTACGAAGATGACCAACCACACTGACAAAGCTGAGGAATTTGAGAAATACGAAAGGTTATATTTAGTTTTGATTTCCCACTTCGATATTGATCTTTACCGACTCTTTGTTTTCCTTGCAAGATTTCGTCCAGTTTTACCAATTAGATGTCGATTAGATTCAATAATACAATAGATTTGTGATTTGATTTAATACACTTAGAACTGCCTGAGTGATTATTCATCCGAGTTGCGATAATCCTTCCATACTTTTCATCTTCGATCTCGCCAGTGAGTTTCGCAGACGATCTTCTGTTTAAAAGGTCAAGGAGGCATCAGTGTTCAATCGATCTGTTACCATAACCGCAGTTCAGGACCGAGTAATGTACGGGTGACATTATGTGATAGCCAAGACAACTTGTCGAAGGATTACACCACATTGAGAGAGAGATAAATAAAGTGCCTGGCTCGCTCTCCTTGGCTCTGCACAGCACAAACAACTTACTGTCACTGTTGTTCTTCTACTGTGCTTTTGTTATAACACACTTATTCTGGCGTGGTCTGTAAGACGTCTATTCAGACAAAATTCCCGCTCACGCAAGCGCGTTTGCTCGAACATTCACCCGTTTGAGTTTGCTGGATGTGACAACGCCGAGCCTATGGCAGCGTAGTACTGAATGTTCTACACTCCTGGCGAGGTAAAATGAATATCACGACGTAAGAGAACCACGATTTACGCAGAGAAGAGACGTCCCTCGACAACATCACATGTGCTACTAGTCGGTATCACGAAACCTTCTGTTTAACAAGCTTTGCTTATCGTTTTTTCCATGTTCTCGCGATAATTATGGGACGCATTGCAGATAAAAAATCAATCACATCGCTTCAGGTGTTCATCCGTTGACTACTCAACTGCCGGGGCATTACAATGTACAGTGGATTTGGCGACATATACCACAGCTAGACATCTCACTCCATAAATATTTTATATATTCAGATTCGAAGGTGGTCTGACTGGGATTACTCACATAGAATGGTATAAGGCCTATTATCAGTTATGCGACAGTTTTTATCGATGTTCCTATCTAGTCAGCTGTGAAACGATACGGACTCTTTCCTTGTCAATGCTGAAGCGCTGATATGCGGTACCAGCATGTCCCACCTTCAACGACAGCCTGCGAAATTTCAGCCGTTATATGAACTGTCAGAAGCATACAAGTAACGCCTGCTGACCTTTCCAAATATAATGTTTACGTGTACTCTTCAAAGAAAGTCGAGCAGAACATCACGGAAGATCTTCACTTATACAGGCGGAATGGAAGCCTAACAAACGAAGTGAGTGGTTAGCTGGTCAGGATTCCAGAGTTGGGTTGAACGACTGCACTCGTGTAAACCTTTTCTTAGACCTTTTCTACATCGAAATTTCTATCAACACGTTTGTGATACTCGTAAAAGTTCTAGCCTTCGTAGGGGGTATGATAGGTATAAGTACTAGACACAGTGATCGGTTCTTCAGTACGGATTTCAGTACCAGTATTTCCTTGAGAACACCTACATACCTCCACATCGATGTCCCGAGAGTGTCCTTCGGTCGCCCAGCTAATAGCAGCGGTGAAGAGCCTGACGCGAGCCAACGACGGCACATTTCAAACGGCATGGAAGGACTCTTTCATAGATGCCTTCCACTGCTGCGAGCAAGGCGGGTACATCTATATTGGTATGCCTTATTTTCACGTCAATTGTAACTCGATTAACGCTCACCGTTTACCTTTTTTCACCGACAATATTGCAATATCGGATGCCGCTAGATCTCCCGGTACCGGCTACGTTGACTAGGGCGTTCATAACCAGGGCGCCAAAAGGCTCAACGATGAATCAGAGAACGGCAGGCCCCAACGCGTCAATCGACTTGAATAGCCCAGGCATCAACCAGAACAACGTCATTCTAGGTGAGCGTTCATCTTTCAGCATTCAATGATCGGAGCACAGTCAAAACAACAACTGACCGATTCCATCCCAGTGGCGAACTTCCACACCCATCCGCTCACAGCAGACGCACCGGTTAATGGAAGCCCCGAGCCCTCGCGTTCCGACATGGAGAACGCATACTTCCGCGGTGTGCCCGGCATCGTCGTCTCCAGACGAGGCGTCTACGCGTACGGTCCGGAGAGGCGCGAGAGCCTGCTCAATCCAAAGGGGTATCCAGCGTCAGTGCCCCAGGGGCAATTGAACTTCAATCTTGTGGTGCCGAACCCGCCTGGGCCGCCGGCGGTTGTCCCGAATTTGCAGTGGCCAGAGGGTATAGCTGGAGCGCAATTGGCGGCGGCGGACGACGTAGGCGAGGCGATAGGTGATGACAGTTTGGGTGCAGATGGAGATGTCATTTATGTCGAATGGTCCTCCGAAGGTGTGGAGTACGGCGAAAAGCTGGAGGAGAAATAGTGTCAGGTCTACGTTCTGATTGATGTGAACATAGCTATCGAATTGCTCACGACAAATAAGCAGTAAGAAAATCAATTCATTGTCATATACGTACTGTTCGTACACGGCGCAGCAACTAGTGTATCCGCTCCTGTGTAGATTACTACTCAGCCACGTCTGCACTCCGGATAGATGGGAGATCATTAACAACTCACAACGTCATCTCACTGCCTCGTTTAGTGGCGAAACTGTTGACTCAGGCCCGATGGGGTGCCCAAACCCAGGAGCGTCGAATATGGGCCGATGTTGGACTTAAATGTCAGATATAAGACGTGCAAACTCGGCTGTTCTTTAATCAGGTTCTCTTGCGTTACTTTTCGGGTGCAAAACAGATTGAATACAAGAAGAGGAGCTGGGATCGGTAGAAACCAGGGCGAAGTTGGGGTGAAGTCAGGTCAAAGTTGAATTGACAATTAGTGTTGGGGTTTATTTGACTACATCGTTCAATGGCCCGGGATTGACCGGCCCGTGGCAGGGCAACACGGTGGCCCAGACGCGCACATGAAGCGCTCCCAGATGCGTGCGTCTGACCTTAAAGCGTCTGATTATAAATGGAACTTTTCTCCCATTCAGCTTGTTCATTTTGTTAAAATATGCATCGGAAGCAGTCAAAAAGCGTCGATAATTAGGCACCCTATGACGGTAAATCGTCACAGAAGACTTTGAGAAGACTACATATGCTATTGAAGTCTTTACTACTAAAATATAATCCAAGTCTTGTTAAGAGTAGTTACAACGTAGCTTGTACAAGACTCAGCACGATAACGATAACAAATTAATACTGACGCTTCTTCCCCTTATTGGAGTGCCGCGACCTGTGCCCACCACTCCGCGACGGCCGCGACGACGGTCCCTCCTCATGATCCCATTCCTCCGGCTCGGGAGAAAGCTCTGGTTTGTATTTCGAAATCGGGCGCTGCCCCATCGCGGATGGAATCGAAAAGTCCGATAAAATACTAGGCGGCCGGCGTGACTCCGTGTGCGATCCACCATGCGCGCTCGAGTGCGCATCCGAGTGGTGCTGTGAGCCAGGCGGCGGGGGCATAATTTCCAACGTCGGTTGGCGTACTGGTCGAATGCGGCGCGCAGGAGGGCCTGCGAAGCGTGGAGTGGTATCAAATGATGCAGGGGAAGAGGGACGCCGCGGCGTGTCGTGCCGCGCGGAGCTCGAATACTGCCCAGGGCCGGCGGGGTATCCCGTCGCCGTGGCAGCGTAGCGGCTGTTCCGCATGGGCGGGTACGGCGATACACCGTGCGTCACCGGTACATACGGACGAGGTAGATAACGCGCTTGCTCCTGCGCGTGCGCATTCTCCGCGAAGATGCGCGCCTGTTCTCGCTGCCACTGCGCGTGCGCCCGCTCAGCACGTATCGACTCCGCACGCATATTTCTCATCATCTGTGCTTGCGCCTCAGCCTGAGCACGGTCGTAGGCCTGTGCCTGTGCTTGCGCTTGCGCATGCGCCTGCATATACGCCGCTGCTACCGCAGGGTGCGGCGCGACCCGCGCCGTGTGCGGCACCGCGAGAACATTCTGCGGCACCACGGCCGGATGTGGCACGTACACCACTGGCGCTGGAGGAGGCGGAGGCGGTGCGACGGGCTGGTAGAGGTGGTAGTGGTTATTGACTTGATACGTATACGACACGGACGGGCCCGCATGGTGTGGAGCAGGACCTGGTGAGCTATTCCGTCTTGGCTTCTTGAACTTGTCAAAGATGCCCTGCGGGGCGGGAAGCGCGGTAGCGCGCAGCGCGTGTTGGAGGACAGCAATGAGAAGGAGGTGCGACCAGCGCATGATTGTGGGTGTGATGAGAGCCTGCTCTGGAGTGCGTGCTATCAGCGGCTGGCTTTTATAGCTGTTCGCGCTAAATTAGAACAAGGATTGTTGATATGTACTGCTTTGTGGATGAGTGGGCGTGTGGGCAGCCCGCCGGTCTCTGATACGTGATGGCTAGAATTAACATTTTTAATCATCTTCCTTTTCTTCGACAATTGAGAGGATGAGTGCGAAGTGAAAAGGACTGCAAGATATCTACCAAACGTCCTAACGCAGCAGAAAAAGGGGTGAGACACATTGTGCGCTCGTGAACACTGCGCGAGCGGCGGAGGCGCTCGCCACAGCGGTTAAAGCTCGACGTGCATAGGCGTGTTATAGGGGTAGAATCGCTCGCGCGACGGCGATACTTACGCTTTCCCGCGGTCCATTGTTCCCCGCGGCGGATGCACATGGTCAAGAATGGCACTGCTGCATACTGGTACACCAGCCGCGTCGTCTCGTATGCGCGTCGATTTTATCAGGCGGCAGCCAGAACTGAGCATCGAGCGTGGGTTATATGGCGCGTGCGCGGCGAAGTGCGCCTGAGAAATACGACAGCGTCGAGTAACGCACTCGGGTTTGAGGAGACGTAAGTGACGGGTAACGAGTTCGAGGAGCGCCGTCGGGGGTTGTAGTACCCGCTATGAGATACGATGCGCCGAAGCAGCGGTAGTCCACGCACACCACGAATACGAACGAACAAACGAGTCAAGCCACGACGCGTACGCTTATAGATGGAAGTCTGCACTAGCTCAAGTTACCCTGATGTACCGCTGTGTCCGAAGCTTGAAGGCGCCAGACCCGCTTTCCAGAAGTATGCATTTTTGGAAGGACAGAAGCATCAGAACGCACTGGGAATAATAAATTGGTCTATATGCTACATTGATCTTTGTTGAGCCGACGCTCGGGACCGTGAAATTGGAGTATTCCATACAGGCTACCCGAAAAAAGCGCATACATCCACTAATCAATGCCTCACATCCGCCTTCCCCATCTCCTCCATCGTATACCTCCTCCCCTCCCCACGCTCACGTCCCCCAGGCCCAGTCGGGTGATTCCAATGGTCCGGCAACGTCAACCCAAGCGGGTTCCCCTCATACGGCGCCTTCGCGACATGCACATCAAGCCGCGCGTGCGGCGGGCGCTTGTACGCGTCGATATGCGCGTCGGCGCGTTGCCCGTAGTTCGGGTTCTTGTACTTCTCGTAGAGCGGATGGCCTGCTGCGGGGTGGGGCGTTTCCTGTTTTGGATGGGCAGGCAGAGCGGCGCCCCCATGAGCGGCGTGCGGCGCTGGTGGAATGAACGGGTTGACTGCGTGTACCGCGTGGGGCGGCCCGGCGAATGGGTGGGGGACGAAAGGCGGCTGCACCACCGTAACATCATGCCCATGCACAGGAGCCTGGAACGGCGCAGGAACATCGGCGAACGGCGTATGCCGTACTAGTCCGTGCGCAGGGAGCGTCGAAGAGGCGTACTGCTGGAAGCGGTGTGCAGCGTCGATGGAGGCGCTCCGGCTCCGGCTCCGAGCGGGCGGGCCGGGTAATGCCGCCTACGCGTGGAAGGAGTCGCGGTGGTGAGGTAGCGGGCGCCTGAATTCATCTTGCGCCGGGGGTGGGTGAGCGAATGGCTGATGTGGAGGTGGCGGTGGTACGTACGAGTTTCCATGTTCTGTAGACGGTATTGTGCACCTGTAAACAAAAATAAGCATATTAACAGTGTAACCCACGATCCTCTCGATGCAATAATAAGTGGCGGCGCCGCGCGCGAAGGTACCGCGCATACTGCAGCTCAGAGAACGGCCCGGCAGCGCAGTGTGTGCATTGCGGAATACTATAAGACGAGAATGTACGCCGAGCACAGAGGAAGAAAGCGTCGGGATGGAACGGAGACGCAGCACTCAACACGCTCTGTACGTGTATGTACGCACGGCGCGCGGTGTAAAGCACCGAACGCGCGACGCGCGTGGAGCATGCTGGGTCTACGACTATCCAGCGGGCCGCATCCGCACTATAGAGCACGCACGCGGTTGGTCCACGCTGGAGGAGGAAGTTCGCCCTGTTTGTCCACGCGCGGCGGGGCGGTGGAATTTAGCGCTTGCTCGGGGTCGCGGCAATGCAGAATACTTAAAAAAATTGGGGCGTGAAACCGCCGGAGCGGGTGAACACCTTTATTCGGACAGGGTCCACTAGGAATTCTCTCTAGCGGGGCGTATGCAGGCAGCAGATACCTAAGCGCGTGCGTGCGCACTCCGCGCCGCAACATCCAACACACCATCCCGGAGCGCGTGGTTTCCCCGCCCAGTAGTATGACACAGACTGAAGGGCGCACTACCAAACACTGCACAGAGAAGAAAAAGTGTGAGAAGGAGAGATGAGCGGAGCGCAGAACGCACAGCTTGACGCAATGCGCCCGAGCGCGCACAGATCTACGGAAAGAGGAGGAGGGGGGTTGAAGAAGAGATGGGAAAACGCTGCAACTAGATGATAAGCCTAAGGAAGCGTTATCGATTATCTGCATCGATCTGCGTGGTCACAGCCTTCCAAATTCCATCACGTCACTGGCGGCCGGCCACGCCGCATCTAAGCATGCCCCATTCCCGCCGCCGTAAGACCTCAGCTCAAACCTCAATATATGGACATGTTGCGACCACCTTATACGCATCTGCCTTTGTCTTCCACTCTGTCACCCCCTCTCACTTCTGCACATCGCGTTTCCGCTACTCGCTACTTCTGCTTCGCGTACAGAAATCAGGACATTCTAGTTGAGGCCTGAGGCTAGACGGAACACGCAACCACGAACGGCTAGATAGGAGTGCCCAGAAGCGCGGAGGGCGCTCTGTGTGTTCGCCGCAGCGGAGAGCGGGTGGATGCAGAGCGAGAGGGAGGATAGGCTGAAGAGATGCATCAAACGTGGACGCTATACAGCCTTCAAATTCACATCACGTTAATGCATGAATGCCATGCAAAAATACACCAAAAATTTCACTCTACATATGCGCGGTGTTGTCAATGTAAATCATCGCCTTTCACGTATCTTCGTACGTATTTTTGATGCCACCTAGCTAGACCTGGCCCATCTGAATCCTTATGGGTCTATCCTCAAGATATTTCACAAAAAGCACACGCCCCTGGTATAGAGTTGCCACCACCTTCCAGTGCGGGAGCCCGCGAGCGCGCTAAAGTTCGTAATAAAGAGACCAGCCAGCGTGCTGCTTGGGGTTGGCTATGTACAAAAGAACGTCAGGCCATAGAGGATGGCTCCCTTCCTCATTCCCACGCTCTCGTATTCTCAAAACCAACCGGCTATCACCACGTGGGTGTTTCCCTATACACACAGACCCTCTCAACACGCCTACTAACACGCGCACGCAGTGGGCGCTTGTGTACGAGAGCCGACGCGCATATTATTAGCGTATACCACGCAGTTTGAACGGGCTAGCATGCTATATCACCTCCTGCGGCGACGGGGGGATGAACGGCGCGTTCGGCCCGCCACCGTCGTCATAATACCCGCTGTTTTTTCGGTAAGGCGGCGGGTACGCATAGGAGCCGGGCTGCGCGGCGAGGAGGATGAAGATGAAGTGCGTCCAGCGCATTCCTTCTTTTCTTGTTTCGGTATCTTCTTTCGGATTGGGGGAGACCTGCTCTGTGGGTAACGAGCTTATTTCAGCACCCTTTTATATGACGCGCTATATCTGGATACAGGGCAAGGAGATGATATCTATGATCGGCTATGTTGCATTGTGGATCCAGGATCCAGGAGAAGCTGAAGCGCTAATGCCGTGATGATCATTACGGCATCCAGCGGTTGTTTGTCAAACCTGAAGTATATTCATGTCAATGAGAGCACGGCTTCTCTACAGAGTCAGAGAGCCATTCAGGCTAGCATAATGGTATATACGACCGGCTTCAAGCGCAAATGCTACAATCTGAGGGAGTGACTCCCATGCTCCCGGTCAGCTGCGTCGATCACCATCATCACCAGCCTTCTATAATAATAGAACACTGCATTAGTATACCCTAAAGGACTCGTCGAATACGCCAAACCAGCCAATGCTGCCTGACTTGGCGTGGCCTGATTTTCCTTCTTGTATAAATTAGGTTGGCTTTACTTAATGGCAGCATCACAAATATAGACTCGTGTGCTCAAGTTGCGCTTCAGATAAAATATTATATTTGCCGTTTGCACATCCGCTTATTTTCAGAAAAGAACAACACACAATGTAGCCGGATTCGTCACATACGCCTTCGAAGAACGCCGCCGTACCCATATGCACCGAGGCACATACGTGTGATTGGGCAGGTATTGCTATCTACTTACAACTGCGTCGCAGAATGTACTTAGTGGTCAGCCGTATCCGCTATTAGACCAACCTCCAATGCCTAACTAGGACGGCGAATTCTGTGAGGATCTGAATTAAGATTATCTCCAATTTTCTATGGAGCGAAAATCATAACACTACTGATCACGCCCATGACTCTCCCCGGCATGTCAGGGGTGTACTTACATGACTTTTTCTATGGAACTTTATAGATTGAGATGCGCATGTTGTATACCAACCAGCGTGGCTTGATTTGATCGTGCTTGAGTGTTCTTTTCTGAAAAAAATGTCGTTTTTTACATCTTGCGGTAGCGCTTGGAAAGAGACATGTATAAACAACTCGTGCCAGTGCGTAACGATTACTATTTTGTTTAAAGTTATCTTAGACGACCGAAATTGAAGGAAATTTTCTTCTAGGGCGCGAACTACGTTGTAAGAAGTATGATCGATCTATGCCTGCTGAGAGAGAGGGAGAAGATAAATAGGGAGAAAGAGTATGACGTAAACCCTATCGAGTACGCAGAATCCAATCCCTTTCCCTACAAAAATGGACCTCACAGACACTCGACGTCCATTCACTAACATAAAAGTGTAATACACATTATTACCGACACCTCCTGTTTCCAGGTAACTTACCAGCAAGCTGCAACATGCATAAATCCCCACGCCATACATCCTCACCCAAGCGTACCAACAACAGAACGTTTATATCATACCGTCTACTAGCCCCGATTCGTACGAGTCGAGCTCGAACGACCAGCGCTGCTGCTGCTGCTCGGATACCCTTAAATGGTCCTCTGTCCATTCAGATTCTCAGGGCCCGAACGACAGATCCGAGTCATCCGACAGCACACTTGCAGACGATACCGGAGGATCGAGGTACGTGAGCCCAGGCCCAGGCCGATCGCGCTCGAAACGCTCCCGTGGTGCAAGGACGGCGAGGAGGGGTGTCCGCGTCTGTGCACGCTCGATGTGGGGCGCGATGTGAGTCTGCTCATGTGCAGACGTGGCTCTGCGCGCGCTTGCGGAAAAGGAAGAAAGAGGGAAAGGCGCGGCGATTGTATATATGTACAAGCTCAGCCTCGTGCTTCGGTCAAGCTTGACCATTACTTGACTATATAAATCGATTTTCAGGACAAATCATGGACTCTCGAACCCAAACAAAAGCGCTTGTGTAAGCTATTCTCACGGCGGACTTGCTACAAAAACAGGCTGTTTATATTTCTTTTTGCGCACCCTAAGCCCTGCCAACTCACCATGCCGCTTTCCATGAACGAGTATGTCACCGAGTGGACCCCCGCGGATTTGCAAAAATTCGGAGTAAGACTCAAGTGGTGTTCGCGAGACGAATTCTTTGGCCCCAACAACAACCCCAAGTCTGCATTCGATCGCAGTGTTCTGGACAGCTACCCACCCGACAATCCTAATTGCAGCGTGGAGGCAATACATTTCTACATGCACTCGCAAAGCTATCGTGAAGACGAAGACTCCTTAGGAGACTACGCATTCGCTTTGTTGTGGCTATGTCATTACATTGTCCGCCCACGGTATACATGCCGCAACACCCTCGGCACCTACAGCTCTGATCATAGCGCTAAAGACTGCAAGTACACGCTGACGTTGCAAGGGCGACACGAAACAATTCTGTTCGTCATGGTGGCAGATTCTGTAGAAGAGGGGATGCCTAGAATATTGGCAGGGTTACTGGCTATGCACAGTCAGTACGCGACAAGCCCTGGAAAATGCACGGTACGTCCCATTCGCCCGCGGTACTCGGTGGCGCTGACACGATACAATAGGTCTTTCCGTGCATCCTCCTTGTAAAGCGACTCGTCGTGTTCATCAAGGTCAAGATCAACGACATATACGCAGCCGACATAAGCTGTGGTTTCGTCCCCGAAGGCCCTACTATCATCGAAGCCTACACCATCACAAATCCCAGCTCACAATCGCACACTAGATACACCGAGGAAGAGCTTCCTTCGCTTTTCAATGCAATGGAAGCATTCAAGAAATTCTTATGCGATTAGCGATCTTGTATATTCGTAGACCAAACAATCATCGATTCGACGCGCTCGTTACAAGCCCTGATGTAAATTGTTGTCTGTGATACCGTGGGAAAGGCGGACCTTCCGCATAAAAGCCACAAAGCATTTCAAGATCACCTCCTTCGCCACACTATCGAGGAGACCTCCTTGGAGGTATGCGTGCGTGTTATGTATGTCCATGCAGAGTGGCCGTGCGCGTGGCCATCGTGAGCTGGGTATCTATACGGGAGCGTCGCAGCGCGATGCGGCCCTGGACGCGCGTCGTCGTGCGTTCCGCGCAGCAACGCCTACAACCCGCCTGTATGATCCAGGTACACCGCTGCCGCCGCATCCCCCGCAGGCGGCGAAGGCGGGTGCACGTATATATCCGCCATAAGCGGAAGGTGATGTAGATTTGGCGACGACGAAGAGGTGTGTGAATCCTTCGTCTTTACTGTTCGGAGAGATGGATTGAGTCGGGGTTATCTCTTAAAGGAACTTTGTGATTTATTTTGAATGATTCCATCTATTCCATCTAGCCTGCGGTGTGTATGAGAGCGAACGGATATTCACCCCCTATTTTTAACATTGAAAGCGATGGGGTGCAGTATCCGTACATCACACAAAGATCAGAGATCTAAAACGCAACTAAGTGGTAGTATATCAGGCGGAATGAGTTCGCTGATCTTGCCGCTGACCTTGAACACTCTCTGCGGCAGAATAGCGAAGTGTTATCTTGAACGCAGTAAACATTCGCCTTCATATTAGTACACAAAAACAACTCACGGGAGTATGGGCGAGTCAGGCCTCGACACCTCGTCGCCGCGTGATCTCTCGCTCGGGGGCTCTTCTTCCCCAGGAAGCGAAAGCACAAAGTCGCTCGAATGCTCCACACACGCTCCACCGGTGGACGATGAGGACGCCGCACTCTGCACCTCCCCCTCCTGCACCTCGCCCTTCTCCCTCTCCCCAACCAGCTCCAACCTCGGCGGCGACGCGCGCTCCACCGCCGTGACATTAGTGATGTCCGGGCTAGGGCCTGAGGCCCGAAGCCCGCCCGAGCCCGGCCCGAAAAGCCCAGGCCCAGCCCGGCCCGAGT
>JAEKIV010000542.1:0-22091 GCA_016801325.1 Hypholoma fasciculare
TCCAGTAGTTGTTTACGAGGCCAGGGTGAGTATCGCAAGGCCGTAGGTCACGTTATCCAGATCAATCCAGCGCAGTCCTTACAATAAACTGGACCGCGTTTAAGTGCCGGAACTCACAATCCAGCCAGTCAGGTAGAGGTTTCCCCTGCTTACTGAGCGTAATGAGGGAAGACCGAGGAAGTAAATGACAGACGAGAAGAAATACTCACGTCGATAAACACGAAGCGCAAATAAAGTACGAATAGCGAAATTCGTGGTGGACTGCAAGAGAATTCCATGAGAGGTTAAGAAGTAGGAGTTTTGGAACATCGACGCACCGTGAGGGCTATACGAGACTAAGCACATCGAGTGTTATGAGTAATTGTGCGGAACTACGATCGCCACATTGGTGTACGTACAATAATACTCCTGAAAGAAGAAATTTAGTTCAGAAAAAAATAGGGCGCAGTTAAACGCACCACGTTGGCTTGAGCAATGCCAATAGATCCCCATAATGAGTGACTAGATAGTAGTATAGCGTATGTCCACTCAGAGCCGAGTCCGTTGTATCCATGAGCCTGCAATATAATTTCAACGGACCCAATGAAAATCAAACAGTCGATGGGCGTACCAAAGAAGAGCCACCTTTCCCAAACAATTCATAAGGGGAGGAAATATTGCAGAATAAAGAAAACTACATACCATTGCTCTCAGTGGCAGTCGGTCCTTATTCTTGCTATGCGTAAAGTAATTGTACGCTTGTACCGACGTTATTCCCCACATCCTGTGCAAAGTTATCAGTTCAGAATACGGATGCAGGGTATAAGTCTCGCTACGCCATTCCAAGCAATCCTCCGACAAGAAATGCGCCCAGTGTATTGTCAAATTTAAATGGCGAAGTCGCCCGCGGCACAGAGCTTGATAGAGAAACGGACATGCTGTGCGGATTCGAATAAGGGGAAGCCCATGAGAGTTCACATTACACAATTTTTCATGAATTATATAGCCAGCAGGGACGCGTGAAAACGGAACCTCCGCAAAGTGATTGGGCGAGACCTATCGACATCAGCGAAGCTTGGGAAATTGATTGGCAAGTCAGCAAACTGGAGAAAATTAAGGGTCTGGAGGGAAAACTTGTGAAAGGCTTGATAAGTGATAACAATCACTGATCGCATAAACCCTTATGTATTCTGATCTTCTGCTACACAACATTTGTGGTCAATTTGTGGTCTTGAAAAATAAGAATAGGTATCACATACTACGACGAGGTGGGCTAGCGCAGACATCATCGTTGCTATAGCATACTGTTTGCGAGCAGCGGCGGGCCTATTTTTCAGGGAGGTAGTCTGGAGTCAAGTTTTTCGAAGTTCAGCCACAACCGATAGGTCCGTTGAAAGCTCCGCGCGCTCTGTGACTTCTGCTTACTGACCGCCTAATTATTTAACGCTGCAGGCTGCAGGGCTTGTCGCGTACCTGATAAGGAGGTGGCGTTTGGGGAGCACCCCCGCTAATCTCCGGCGTCTTCGCATGTTTCTTTCAATTCGGCCCTCCAAGGCCACGCCCAATGCGAAGCGCAAGTTCGCGCGCAGCCGCGCCCTCACTGCCAATTCATCGCAGCATATGATATAGTTAAGCAGCGGTTATCTATATTGCCACACTAATTCTATCATTTGCAATCCTATCCTTTTGGCACTCCCCAGTTTCCTACACAACAAGTCGGATTTAACGAAGCAAATGCTATTTACTAAACGCCCTTCAGTTGGTCCTGCAGCAACTTGATTGGCCAGAGGTAATAATCTTGAACATTCTGGTCGAACATAGCGGCCGAGTTGCTCGACTGACTGTTTGGATCCAATCCCGACGCCGCAAAAATGTCTAGTAGATCGTCGTACATGGTGAACGCCGTCAAGCCAAAATAATCGGCGTCAACCTCAACGGACATATCTGGCTGAAATCGAGGTGCTTTTAAGAAATGGCCGACAAGTTTTACACGAAAGATATCGAGGACCTTGCAGAAATTGCGAATAGTGGTAGGGAACTTGTGATTATCGAGCTGGGCATCCAATAGCAACAAACCTTCGACAAGTGCCTGCATTCGCACTGTGCTATTAGGTTTTATCCCGTTTACAAGCTGAAAGAGGCTGTGTCCTATGAAACTTATGCCTTGTATGGATTGTTGAGTTTGTGGTTTTGTTAGATCAGAAACGAAACGAGAATTTGAGCTCGAGACGTCCTTGCGGAGAGGGAAATGGCAGAAGGTGAACCAGATGCCAAGCCACCACAGCGATTCCAAGTCATGCAATGGATTGAAGACGGGCTTACTTATTCCGCCAAGTATATATCTTTCCGATAGTAATTCGGTTGCCTGAAAGCTATAGCTAGCCTGTGCCATCGGAAATACATTTCCCATTAGCCTTATGCAGCCAATATAAATAAGGGAAATACACTACGTACAGTGCGGACTGGATTTGATGGGGGTGCCGCATATCTCTTAGCAAACTCCAGGTCAATCAGCCTTGCTCGGCCCTTGTAGATTATAATATTTGCGGCGCTGACATCGCGGTGAACATAGGATTTCTTCCACATCACCTTCAAGGCTACATAATAGTACGAACAGCATAAGCACGAGAATTTGATGGATATGTCGCTGTTACGCACCTTGTATGATGTCACAAAGTGCAGGAACGAGAATGGATGAAAGTTTCATCTCGCACTGAAGAGTTAAATGATGAAGTGAATGACCCCTTTCCTTGAAGACGAGGCGATAATGCGCTTTGGGAGAAGTATAAAATTCTGATGGCACTGGAGAGTTGGATGGTTTTTCGGTACTGGGAACGACATTTGTAGAGAACAGGACCATTTTGTCTCTGTATAAGGAGCTGTGGTGGCTAGCTGTTTCCGAAGGCTCGACTCGTTCATTCTGCTGCTGTAAAGTATAAACTCCCGGATGAATACTGCCCCCGGGGCCGTTAATACCGTGTCCTCCAGTACTAAATTTGAGACCTCGCAAAATATTAGGGCCCTCCGTTTCATCGCTTTGTCCATTGATCTGAACAATCCCGTGGAAGAGAACTGTCAAAAATAGCGACTTCTCGTGCTCCGTTGCATCTTCCAGCACTTCCGCAATGATTAAAGCTTCCAGCTTTCTGTTAACATCCACCCATATATCTTTGATGACAACTGGAGTCTTCGACGTGTCATTGACATCGTATGCCTCATATACTCTGGTGGCACGGCTCCGAATGATCTGCGACTCGTCAGAAATTATGTCTCCAGTGGTGATGTACACTTTCTGGATCATACTTCCGAGTGCTTCTTGCTGGTGAACAACTATTTGGTGTTGTATTTTTTTCTCTTCTTGATTCCATACATATGTCATCGTAGGATCGAAGCCAACAGAGCTGGCGTCAGAATAATGCAGAGCGGTGAATATTCCGATAAATATTTGCGGATCCTGTCATAACGTATAGGCTCATGTAAGTAAGTCATGTACAAAGAAAACAGAACGTACCGTAATGAAGTTAAATGGTGTTGATACCATAACTATTTGTCGGCAACAAAACCAGACTCTGACTGTTGCGTCCTCAATTGTAATTCCATAGGTAAATCGACGGCGGTGATCCGTATTCATGACGTGATGTAGACTCCAGAGTATCTTCAAAACATTCTAGTGAAAAAATTTCATGTCACCAAGTATTCAACCGATGTCGAAACAAAGACAGAAACTTACATCATTACGAGTATCTACATTATTTTTCTTCTTGTATTCGAGCGTGTAAATAATGTTGAACCAATGGTAATGTCCCGATGCCGGCATATCTGCGTACCACTGCGACGTGTGTAGTGGGTGGTATATTTCCAGCAAGCCACATGCATCAGGTCTTGATCTCACGTTCGTCGCGGAGACAGGCGCGAGATGTGGTGAGGTACCAATACCGACTCCACGGAGAGGGACGTTTCCTTTCAAAAATTTACAATTTCCGAGGATATTTTTGACGATGGTCTCTATGTTGTTGTTGAATATGGCTTCTTCTGATCCTTGCATTTGACTGGGTGTCATGCCGTTGAATGGACTCCACCCCTTCGTTGGGGTCCAAAACCTCCTTTCTTCG
This sequence comes from Hypholoma fasciculare, assembly GCA_016801325.1. NCBI lineage: Eukaryota > Fungi > Basidiomycota > Agaricomycetes > Agaricales > Strophariaceae > Hypholoma > Hypholoma fasciculare. The sequence continues at coordinate 4,092 of JAEKIV010000542.1, forward strand.
AGAATCCGCAGAGATGCATCGATATCCACCTCCGATGGCGGTTTAGGGAGAATGTGCTCCAACATGTATGTAATATCGACTTCGGGAATGCCACCGCCCAGATCGTTTGCAACAGCCTGTCGTTGTTCTTGGAGCGTACCCTTGATGAATACTCCAGACGACGCCCAATCCTGTTTGAGGGGCGTCTCCTTTAGCGAGAGTATTGAGGAAGCTAATCGCTTTGTTTGAGGCGTCTGGAAGACTCCAAGAGATGCCGAAGACATAATTCTATTAAATAGATGTATAGATTGAGTAACGAGATGTAAATGAAAGACTGAGGATAGAGGGCCTGTATATAACTACTCACTCTACGCAGTCCGTGCTGAAAACCAAAATTGGATGGCTAACGTTATCAACCGATGATCATGACATGGGCAAGTGGCGCGGCGTGCTGAAGTGATAGTCAGATAGTGATCGGACCATACCCGTGGCAATAAATCACTTGCGCAGATCGTCAGATTCGTCGCCGATGCGCTGAACTATGTATTTCCTGCTTTCCTTAACTTGCATATTCTTCCAACTGATTCAAAAAAGCAAGGACTGATTTTCAGGTATTCATATTCAATTTGAATAATCGGAAAAAAGAACAATACACTTGCTAAACTAAAGGTTGTTACATAACCTATGGACACATAACCTATGAACACAATATGCATGGAAAAGATTTAGTTTCCGCTGTCACCTTGCCCTGGGCTTTTTGCTGTTTTTGGATAGTGTCCAACGGCCATAATACTTCGTCCACATCTATACCAGGAGCAAGAAGGTCGTGGATGGCGCTGAAAAAATCCGGCTTTTCGAAATAACTTATGTCAATAGGAAATGTAGCTTCTACTGTTCTGAGTCGATCAGAAAGCTCAGCCCTCATTCGTTCGAGAATCTGGTGAAAATTTTGCAGGGGCTTGGAAAATTGTGTTGACGCAAGATCTGCAAATCTTCCAGCAAGGACATGTTCCAATCTTGTGTATTTGAGTGGGTCGGCGCACGAGGAAAATAAGCGGCGTTTGGCGATTTGAAGCTGTTTAATGTGTTCTCGAACCTCTGGAGTTTCAAGAGCGGCATTGGGGGAGTAGTGGCAAATAAGACACCAGACACCGACCCACCACACAGATTCAAGATCATGGAGTGGGTTGTGAATGGCAAAAAATCTTATGTTCCAGATGCATCGGCAGTTCAGCACTTCGACGGACATAAAGTCATATGTTCCCTGCAGCAATGCTCCATTGGTATAACAAGTTGGAGAATATGATGAGTACGTACAATGCAGATGTCCTCACGAGGAATGGTGCCATAGCCCGCCGCAAATTCCAAGTCAGACAACCTTGCTCGCCCGTTATACATGATAATGTTACCTGGACTGATATCGCGATGGGAATACTTCTTCTTCCACATCACCCTCAGCGCTGTGAAATCAACGTGAACGAGCAATCATGTACGTTGCAGTCACAACATTACCTTGGATAACATCCCGCATTGCCGTTTGTACAAGGGAGAGCGTCGCCTTGTTAGTTTGAAAAATGTCACCGAGAGAAACACCTTTTTCTCTAAACACGATGCGGTAATGAACCAGAGGATTATATTCGGTGCCAGGGTGAATTCCAAAAGCCGGCTCAGGATGAACTTCGAAGATATCTGCATCGAACAGGAGTGTATCCGGCTCAATAGAAACTAGTGTCCCTGAAGCTGTGTAGGAGTGGCGAGGTCTCAAGCTGGATATGTCTTTCATCCGTGATGTTCGCTTTCCAGGAACTTCGAAGTGGTGCTCAAGGGTTATATCATAACCACCCAGAATCAGTTCTCGTGTACGGTCCGGCTGGCCAAAGATATCAACGACGCCGTGTTGGAGCATAGTTAGAAAGAAAGAGCGCTCCTCAGCCGACGCGCCTTCGAGCACGGCACAAAGGGTGTCGCCTTCCCTTGGCCGTTTTGCTTCTACCCAGGAGTCTTTGATAACTATGAGTTCTTTTACTGGATCATCGACGTCGTATGCTTCGTATATGCGAGTTGCACGGCCCCGGATCCTGTGAGCATGATTTGAAAGCAATCCTGTTGTCTGGTAAGTCTTCGTCATTGCCCCTCCGGAAGAGTCAGGTCCATCTATGGTGATCCTATAATTCCATTGGCCTTCGCGCTGAATCAGTTCCATATTAGGGTCGAAGCCAAGTTGAGTCGGGCTGCAGTAGGCCAATGTCGAAATAATTCTGATAAAGTGAGTCGGGTCCTATAGGTTATATAAGAAGCGGTGATGACAGTGTGGATAGTTGGCTTACTCGCATCAAATTGAAAGGCTTCGTAGCAAATAGCGTCTGCCGACAGAAGAGCCAAATCCGTACGTCATTCCCTCCAAATGTCAGCGCAAATACAAATCGTCTTCGATGATCGCCATTTATCAGGCGTTCGGTGCTCCATAGCACTTTCTTGACGATCTACGAAAGAAATCTGAGTATACGTCGAGTATAGAAATTAAAATACGCAATGTCTAACATTCTTGAAGTCCTCGTCTGAATTTGATGACTCATACTCCTCTAGAAAAGGTGTGTTAAACCAACTGTCCTCGTTCAACGCAGTGGGCTGATAGAGAGGATGAGAAGTTGTGAATTGACTGCAGCCGTCCGGGCCAACTCTTGCATTGGTTGCGGAAATAGGCGCAAAAATGGGAGAGTAGCGCAACATGCATGTCGGATTCCGGGAGGATCTATCTCGAAAGATTGTAGAAGAAATTATCTGATTCTGTAGTTCGTTTATGCCGGTGAACGCAGAACAGTCATGGCGAAAGTCCTTCCACCCAGAGGCAAGCAAAGTTCCCTTTTGTTCGAGTTCCTTCGCTGTAGCCTCTATGTCCACACCAATATCCGGAATAATATTACTGAACATGAAGTCCAGAGGGACTATAGGTAGATTCCGCAGGGACTTGACCACTTCCCACATCTTGTATTCGTGCCATTGTTGCAACAACTCGTTTTCAGACAACGGTGCATCTGAGTCATAGTCCCGAGAGTTTGCGTTGTGAGAGAGAAGATCCGGGTGAGGAGCACCCATGTATGAAATGAAACTAGTGTCGAGCGAATTGATAGACGTGTAGGAGACTCGAAGGAGGGAGACGTTGAAATGAAGCGATGAATTAGCATAAACCACAAATGAACTTCAACCAGTGGCATTAAACATCATCACGTGCTATTGCCGGCTGGCCCGGCTTTCGGAAAAACCTCGATTACCCCACTTACGTATACGCTAGCGGCTATTCGGCCGCCCGTGGTCAAGTACTATCATCGACCCACACATCTCAATGAAATCAAAAGACGTCGATGCCATAACTATCTGCCGGCAGCAAAACCAGACTCTGGCTGTCGTGTCCTCAGTTGTTATCCCATAGGTAAATCTTCGACGGTGATCTGTGTTCATGATGTGATGCAGATTCAGACTCCAGAGGATCTTCAACACATTTCTAGGTCGCGAAAGGATTTCTGTCAGTCCTCATCCGTGCCACGGTCAAAGATTCATGAATAATGCAAACATACATTGTTACGGTTCATCCGGGCCTATTAATATGTCACGTTTTTTGCGGCATGTCCCTCAAATGTCCCTACCAAGGTATCAATCAGTATACCTTAAGGAGGAGTCGATGCGTAGCAAGAAAGTCCATAACATACCTAGAGAGCAAAAATTACCTACATACAAGAGGACTTTTACATATAAATATAAATAGTGTCCAACCGGTTTACCACATCCTGATCTGATTGACGTTAATGGTGCACTGTCGCTTGCGAATGGCTTCCAATGGCCATAGTATTTCCTCCATGCCCGGATTGTCACCATGGGGGACCAGGTCGTGAATAGTGGTGAAGAAATCTGGTCTTTCGAAAAAGCCTATATCGATGGGAAACTTGGTTTCTACTGCTCTGAGCCGATCAGACAGCTCGGCTCTCATTCGTTCAAGGGCCATAAAGAAATCTTGGAATGGTCTAGAGAATGGCGCTGATGGAAGTTTCGCAAATCCTCCGGCAATGACATGTTCCATTCTGGTGTATATGAATGGGTCGGTGCAGGAGGAGAAAAGACGGTGTTTGATGGTTTGAAGTTGTTTGATATGCCCTCGGATCTCCGGACTATTTAGAGCAGCATGCGGAGAGTAGTGGCAGAAAAGATACCAAACACCGACCCACCACAGAGATTCAAGATCGTGAAGTGGGTTATGGATGGCAAAAAACCTCATATTCCAGATGCATCGGCTGCTTAGCAGTTCAACGGCCATAAAATATGTAAACATAAGCATTGAGGCATGGTCGTATTGTTATGAATACGCACAATGCGGATGTCTTCACGAGGGATAGTGCCGTAGCTAGCGGCGAATTCTAGATCTGACAATCTAGCTCGTCCATTATACATGATGATGTTACCAGGGCTTATGTCACGATGTGAATATTTCTGCTTCCACATTATTCTCAGCGCTGGGAAATCCACGTCAATAAACGTCCCCATGGCGAGATCGAGGCATACCTTGTATAACATCCCGAATTGCTGTTTGCACAATGGAAAGTGTTGCCCGGTTATTACGACATATATCCCCGAGAGAAACACCCTTTTCTTTGAACACTATGCGGTAATGAACTAAAGGGTTGTATTCAACGCCAGGATGCAGTTCCGAATACGGGTCGGGATGAACTTCAATGACATCAGCATCAAAGAGAAATGCATCTGGCTCGACATAAACTTGTGTCCCCGAGGCTGTGTGCGAGAGGCGACATGCCGATTTCGGTAGACCCTTCTGTCGGGAGGTGCGTTTGCCGGGGTATACAAAATGATGCTCGAGAGTTATGTCGTAGCCACCCAGGATGAGCTCTCGCGTGCGGTCCGGTTGTCCAGAGATATCCACAACGCCGTGGTGAAGCATAGTCAGAAAGAAAGAGCACCCCCCCGCGGACGTGTCTTCAAGCACAGAACGGAGAGTATCGCCTTCTCTCGGGCGTTTGTCTTCGACCCAGGAGTCCTTGATGACTATGGGCTCCCTCGTTGGATCACTGACGTCATATGCTTCGTATACTCGGGTAGCTCGACCACGAATTTTATGGGGGCGGTCTGAAAGCATCCCTATCGTCTCATAGGTCTTTGTTGTGAGATTATGGGCAGAGTCGGGTCCGGTGATAGTGATTCTGTAATTCCAATGGCCTTCATGAAATATTAATTCTGTATTTGGGTCGAAGCCAAGTTGTATTGGGCTGGAATGGGTCAATGTTGAGATAAATTTGATCAGATAATCCGGTTCCTACATATCGCATATGAGTGGCAGGACGAGGCACCGGTGTAGGGAGTAAATTTACCTGCATAAAGTCAAAAGGCTTCGTGGCGAATAGTGTCTGACGACAAAAGAGCCAGATTCGAGCGTCGTTCCCACCAATGGTCAACGCAAACACGAATCTTCTCCGGTGGTCGATATTCATTAAATTTTCTGCGCTCCATAGAAGTTTCTTGACGTTCTGGAAAAGCATGTCAGGGAAGTGTTGACAGTAGAGCTTTGAAATACGTAGAGTCTAATATTCTTGAAATCTTCGTGTGCATTCGATTCTTCGTACTCCTCCAGAAAAGTTGTATTAAACCAATCGTCCTCGTTCAAGGCAGTCGATTGATGAAGAGGATGAGAAGACGCGAATTGGCCGCAACCATCCGGGCCGACCCTTGCATTGGTCGGGGAGACAGGCGCAAAAACGGGACGGAAGCGCATCATGCTGGTCGTGTCCCGAGTAATTCCATCTCTAAATACGGTGGAAGAAACGATTTGGTTGTGTATTTCGTTGGTATTTCGCGTAAACCAGAGAATCCATATTCTTGAGAGCGATCATTCTGAAAATCCTTCCACCCAGAGGCAAGCAAGGCTCCCTTTTGTTCGAGTTCCTTCCTTGTAGCCTCAACGTCTACACCAATATCCGGAATGACGTTGCTGAACATGAAGTTGAGGGGGACTATAGGTACATTCCGTAGGGCCTTCACCGCCTCCCACATTTTGTATTCATGTTGTTGCTGCATCGACTCGTGTTCAGACAACGGATCATCTGAGTCATAGTCCCGAGATATCGCGTTATATGAGAAAATATCAGGATGAGGAATACCCATGCATGAGATAAAACTGGTGTAGAGTGAATTAATAGATGTAGGAGGCGCGAAGGAGAGTCTTTGTTGAACCGGTGGCATTGAACGATATCACGTGCCAATCCCCGGTTATTCCTCAGATCAGTGCGCTTTGCGCCAACTAGGTGTTTTCTTTAAATCACCCGGAGAGGGTCCACTGACTCCACTCGCTTCATGTCAGCCACGCGATAGAGAGCCTCACAATGTTTGTAATAGCCATACTATAAGCAGTGCTTAAGTCCGAGATTGATCACAAGCGATCAACAAACGGTGTCGCTGTCGGGGCACGTTGCGGGTAAGGCGGGTCTTGCGAGGTCTTGCGAGTAGTCCTCAATAAATTTACAAAGGCAAGTATATGGAACATACAGACAACCGCGCCGAGCGGGTACCAATAAATAGTTCTACGCTTTCCCTGCTATGCCGGAGATGGTTTTCTTCGGAATTAGCTGAGCACTCAACGACGTGTAGAAGTACATGTCGACAGTTACATCGATATCTGTTTTAGGCATATATTGCTTTTCGTTCCTTATAAACTGGCATAGCAGAGGCCACACTTAGTCCTTTGTGTATCCATTATATGGGTAGATCGATAATTCGACAGCCTGTCCCGATATCGCGTGGCTGGGCGCACGCTGCACAGATAGGATGTCATCGATAAGTCCTGGATGTCATTGCACAATGAAGTCAGCTGTAGCGCACCTTCCCGTGCATATTCGCGTAACCCTCGGCAGCCGAGACTACATTTTCATCTTGGTCGCGCCGCCCGGATGAGAGCCCGCCCGACAGTTGTATCGATTCGGTTTTGTTGCGCAGCACTTCGCGCGCGTTTAAGCTATTGGGGATCCATGAGCCGACAAATGAATTGAACGAGTGAACCGGGACCTACGTAGCGAGATACGAGTTTAGGTATACTAAGACGAGGCGGGGAAGATCAGAAGTAAAACAGAAAACAGGCAAACAGAATCGTACGTTTGCTAACGAGGAGATAGAATGCTATATTTAAAGATGCAGGTGAGACACCCAGATGGGAACGAGGGTAAGAGAGGTGCACACCTAAGAATATGAAGTTGCCTGGCATGGCGATGAACGAGATCATCGACGCCGTCGCATCTATGCTGAAGACAGACAGTCAATGCTTGTGAAACCCTTTTTCCTTCCCGGTGCATATGGTGAAAAAAATACGTACACTATAACAGCGCCTGTGTTAACCGTATATGCCATCAGAATTCGGATTACAGAGTCGGTCCTGGCAGTGTGTCAGTCAGTTAACGCTCACCTGCAGGCGGGACGAACGCACCTCTTGTATCCTGTTCTCGACTGGTACAAAAGCCATGACAGAATTACAGTGACGCTCAAATCACTACCGGTAGCGACGCAAAATTGAATGTAGAAAAGACTCTAGGAACGCGGTTGGAACGCGGTCAAGGAAGAACAACAAAAATACCAGTTGTCGCACACCTTGAGCGTAGCTATTTGCTCAAAGCTCTTCCCATGACTGAATACAGCTCTGGTTAATTAGCAGTCACCTAAACATAAAACGAAAGGCACTTGCGTTCGGACCGTGAATACTGAAAACGGATGTTATTAGTGGCTTTCGATCTTCACAAAAAAATTATGGCGTACCGATTCCGATAACTTGCCACCATTTGATCCAGGTCAGATGTTGAAACAGGCACAGGAGGAGGAAAGGACACACTAAATTGTGCAAATGATATTGCCGCCTGGTAATGATTAAAATGAGTTAAAGCAAGGTACGCTGCGTAACCACAAGACCACGTACGATCCAACCGGCGAGGTAGATATTTCCCTTGCTTACTGGACAAATATGAGCGTCAAGTTATGTCGAATAATGAACACTGACATCGATAGACGCGATGCGCAAACAGACTACGGATGGTAAATGTCGTCGTCGACTGGACACGGGAATTTATAAGAAAATGAGCGCAAAGAGGGAGGATAAGGACTTGCCGTTAAGATTATGCGAAACTGAGAAGCGGATATAATGAAGACGCGTCGAAAGACAATAACAGAATTCACGTACAATGATACTCCTATAAATTAAAATCCGCGTCATTTCGAGGAGGTCATAGGGTATGTAGCTAGACGCACCAGACCGGCCTCAGCAGCGACGTTAGAACCCCGTAATTCGTAACCAAGTAGTAGTACAGCGTGTGGGTGCTCAGACACGAATCCACGGTGTCCAAAGTCCTGAGGAGAGTCAGTGAATGCAGACGAGTGACTGGAATATTCATTTGCACCAGAGAAATGCCACCTGATGCGAGTAGAATGCGTGAGTGATGTGCAGAAAACACGGAAGATCGTGCTCACCATGAACTTCAATGGCGGGCGGTCTCTATTCTTGATATATGTGAAATAGTTGTACGCCTGCACCGATGTGATTCCCCATAGTCTTTACGTAATTGTCAGAAGAGAACGCGAGGAAAAAGATATGTGCGCACGCCATTCCAATCAGCCCTCCAATTATCAGCGCACCGAGGGTCGTATCCAAAGTCACGGTGGAGCTCGCCCGTGGCATTAGAGTCGACGGAGAAGCGGTAGCCATGATGTCAAAGCGCAAGGAAAGGGGGAAATTCTGTCGAAGTCGTCAGCGCGTTATAAAGTCGACAGGGTCCTTCAGAATTGGGGATGCGGCAGGGAAATACTTACCTCTGTTGGCGCATTTGAAAATCGATCGAAAAAATTCAATAGAAAAGTCCAGAGCGACATGTAGCACCGAGTGAATGCAGGCGAATGCCACAGCCGCCGGTGGTTCCCCTGTCTCCTCGCATAGAATCAAGTGATCTTCTGGGGATCTTGGGGAATAGGAATTGCGTGTTCTAGAAGCGCAGAAATTTATATGTATCATCAGGCGCCACACTATCAACGTCGAAAAAGACCGAAAGGTGATCCGAAAAAGGGAACATCAACCGCAAACGTGAACGAACGATCGTCCTCTTTCGGCGATCTTCGCTGATCCATCGGAGTGCATTTCAAGGCAGTTCCTGATAATTGTTCCCCAGTGTCTCCTCGAAATTCTATTGTTGCCAAGACGAGCGAATGCAAGGACTCATATTCAGGAGTAAAGCAGTGACTGACCGCAGGTCGGCTACAGAGAAGGATGTAGACTTTTATTAGAGACGTATGTTGGACGTATGTAGGCTTTAGCCTTTTGTGATGCTTTTTCACGTCGACATGAAATGGATGTACGACATAGCCTGTCGCCCGTGGTAGTACTTGGGGTAGTACCTTGGTCTCCCCTAGTATCTGGTAGCCAAGAAGTATGTACCAAGTTCACTGTGGCGCCTCAATTCCCTGGAAAGATCGGGTGAAAAGGCTCAGCTGATTCATGTCCAGGTATATCAGCTATAAATCATAGCAGCATGTAAGGGTTGACTTCGAGGGGCCCAAGAGGGGTGGAAGGACTTCGTAAACTTTCGTAAGGTCGCTGTTGGCCGTTGGTTGGTTCAACTTGGTTGGCCGATTCAGACTCAGCATCATCTAAATTACGTAAGTAATACTTGCCGACTCGTGCCGGATTGTGAAAATCAAGACAATTCATTCGTAATATTTAAAAAAAAAATCAGTTACATTGAACACTGCACGCATAGTGATCTAAATTCTGTAATCTCCACATGAAATAATCTTGTCTACATAGCATTGCACAAGAGTCATTTACTGACAAGTGCCTCAGTACTCCTAATTACGTAATAGACTGGTGGCCAACCTGACGAACTCACGCTCGAACACCTCCCCGAGTTCATCAAGACTCTTGCAAGACTCCCGGCCATACTTACAGCCAGCAACATCTCGTGCTTCGTGCTGCGTTCTCGTCATATATAATATACCCATACACGACCTTTCTGGAACACACCCAACGATCCCCTCATGTCCTTAGCCAAACTTACGGCGGTCTCGACGAAAACTTTGTCTCTCCTGCTTGAGCGACAACGCCTGCAAACACTACCTGATTTCTCGGGAAATGGATCCCATACAACAGCTTCCTCTAATGGAAGCTCCCTGCACTACCCCCAAATCAAGCGAAATCTCAAGCAGCTGCGGGAGGGTATCGTCGAGCTAGAAAGGAAAGAGGGACCCGCGTCAGAGACCGCTAAGCTCTTGCGCAATCAGTATGAACGGATGCGGGGGATGCTTTGGGAGGAAGAGCGAGAAGAGATACCCAGGTGAGTGTATATCCTGACTGGCTTGCGCCTGTTTACTATGTAGCCGTTGCTCTTTCAACCTACTTGCCCTCGAACCGTTGTCCTGATCCGTCGTTCCTTACAGCCTTACACCAGAAGCACCCTCGCCCTCACCCTCTCCTGAACCTGTGCTACCGCCAGCGCCAATCACCCGTGATTCCCTACTCTCACAACCTACCTTCGCACCGTACACGGATGACCCAGAACAAGGTCTCGGCGTGGAACCGCCAGAGCCGGCTACCATGCTTCAGACCCAGCGGTACATTATGCAAGGTAAGCCTTTGAATTACCTCATTTCGCGTGGGGCTAATCCCCGCACGTACTCTAGACCAGGACCAACATCTCGATAATTTATCCCATTCCATCAACCGACAACACCATATCTCGCTGCAGATTAACGAAGAGCTCGATGTACACCACGGTCTTCTCACCGAACTCGATGCCGAAGTCGACGCGACGGAGAGTCGACTAGGCCGAGCACGTCAAAAGCTGGATCATGTTGCACGGGGCGTCAAAAATAACAGTAGGATTCCTTCAGTTCTACCCTGGTCAATTGCTGACATTGTTTCTAGGCTCCGTCGTGGCTATTGGCGTTCTGATATTTATCCTCTTAATCCTCATTGTCAAGCTCAAGACATGATACATACACGACACGCAGTCAGTACTTGCAGGTACGGCCTTTCCCACCCTACGCCGTCTACACGCATACTCCCACTACTCCGCCACGACTATCGACTATTACCTCTGTTCCACCCTTTTTATTGCCTTGGCATTCTAATGAGTTTCTATTTCATATACGGGGACACTGGAGCAACCTTTTACCGAAATATTTGCACTGGCTGTTTTATTATAATTTGTATAACCGTTTTGCTTCGTTAACTTTCAGCAATTCCCGCCTTTCCTTCAAGAAGAATCGCAGCGCTTGGACTCTTCTAAACGACAGAAAATAAGAGCACTGGAAATTTGGAACGCAATAAGTCCAAGTAGGACAAAGTAATTGGCGCCGACAGGGAATCAAAGAATATATCGCACTTGACTGACTCTGACCTCGTAAGCACTGCTGCACCTGCTCATGGAGAGAACGGTCACCGGTCTACGATACTCCAAACGATTTCGCAGGCAGCTGATCAGAAGAGTCGCAGCTTCAGTCGAGCACTGTCGAGCAGTTCAACGTGCCAACAATGTACGGTGAGTAAATTGGGAAATTATTTCTGCTTTTGTATGATTCAGATACCATCAATTCCGGCCATTGCCGGAGAATCGGCCACTCGGCGCACGAGAAGTTAAAGCAACACAATGTCATTGACTCATTGGACGTAAGTAACTTCAAAGAAGACAAGAGATATACAAAATTGCGAACGCATTGAAAGAAGTGGGCTTCTCTTGCCTTGAGTGTCCTCGTTGGTTTGAAAGAGCGTAATCAAAATTGAGGAACACCTCGTTCCCCAGAAATTACCGTCCCAGACCTAGCAAGAATTTTCGTCTGCTTCATGCGGCTGAGGTACGGTCCATCGTCTTCGTTTCGAATGTAATAAGCCCAATCAGCCGTACTATCCGATTCAACTTGGGAACGCCCACTCCCGAGGAACGCAAAGCGGTTTCCCTTGTACTCGAAATTCCAGTCTTCGTATCGTGGGTCGGCAATCGCCTCCAGATAATGCAATGTGCTCCCAGGCCAGAGAGCCGTCACTTTTCCAGACGTGCTATTGTTCTTGTACCAGGATTTGCACTCGTGATTCCAAACAGTGGCCTTCATAAATTCGTCCTTGAAGGCGACGAAATCTTGCACGGCTTCGACTTTCGGGTTGAAGCTGTGAATATTCTCTGTCTGCCAACGGTCGATCATTCGAAGCATATAATCGGCTTGCGCCTCTGCAGGAATTTTGTAAGCGTATTCTCGTCTATTAAAATAATCGAGACTCACCCATGGCGACAAGCAGCGGGCCGTTTCCACTGGGGCTATTCGGCCCAACGAACATAAAATAATTGGGAAAATCGTGTACAGCTATTCCGAGATAAGACTGCGCTTCGTTCGCCCAAGCATCTTGAAGATTTTTTCCGCCTAGGCCGATCAATGGGAAACGAGGTTTGAAGGAAGTATCGAACCCAGTGGCGCAGATCAAAACGTCAATAGGATGTTCCCGGCCAGTGGTGGACACACATCCCTCCGGGGTTATCTTCTTGATTTCTCCGAACACGACCTCCACCTTTTCGGATGCAAGCGTCTCCAAATATCCAATTCCAGGCGTGAGTCGTCGACAGCCTGCTGGCCAGGTGGGTATCACAAGCTTCTGGAGATCGTCAGGAGTCCGAGTCTGCAGCTTCTCTTGCATCGCCTTTGTCAGAGCGTCGAAGGTTTGCTTTTGTCCGGGAGAATCCGCAATAAAAAGTGGGAAGAGCTCGTTGATATTCGTTTCCAGTGTCTTACGGTACGCGAGATGTACTTCCGGATCCGTGGCGTATTTTTGGCGTTCTTCGTCCGAATACGTGCGCGCCTCAAAGCCTCGCGTCGGCGACACCCACGTCGCAGAGCGGATAAATGTGGTAACTTTTTTAGCCACAGGTGCGATTGCTGGAAGGACCTGAATCCCTGATGAACTACGTAGATATCATCAACATCGAAGGTTATGAGAGAAAAAACGATATAAAACATACCCATTTCCAATCAAGCCGACATGTTTCCCCTCGAGGTTGACTGACGCATCCCACCTCGCCGTATGGAGAACAGGGCCTTTGAAATCGTGCAATCCGGGGATCGTCGGCCACTTCCAGGCGTTCAGAATACCGACGGCACTGATTAAAATCGCACACGAGTCGTGTATCACAGACCCGTTCTCGAGATTCGTAATGTCGACGTCCCACTGGCCTGTCTTGTCATTCCAAACGGCTCCAGATACTTGATGTTGAAGTTTGATGTACTTGTGTAGCTCGTATTTCTTCGCAAAAGCAAGAAAATATTCGTGGATTTCGCGTGAGCCAGAGTACACCTCCGACCAATTCGGGTTGGGCTCAAATGAGAAGGTGTAAATATGGGCAGGAACATCGCAAGCGCATCTACAGCCCATAAGGCAGTGATCGAGTTAAATGCAGAAGGAAAAAACAGACAAAGCGACACACCCTGGATATGTGTTCTCAAGCCAGGTTCCGGAGATATCTTCGTTCTTTTCGTATATCACGAGCTCGAAGTTATCAAATGAGCGTTGCAACTTGTATGCTAATAACAATCCAGAAGCTCCGGCACCGACACATATGATTTTGAGATGTTTTGGCTCATGAATTGGGCTCGAGTGATTGACAGTGAAAGTAACAGCGGAGTTGTTCTGGGACATATTCGAAGGATGGCAGTATTGCTTGGCTCTTCAGTCGCGTTCGAGTTCTCTCTACTTATAAAGCTCTCTTACTAAGCTAACATGAGATACAAGCAAGTATAGACTCATTAAATTTTTCGGATGCAACTGATGTACTCAGGCGAAGATAGAGATCGGTTTTAGAAATTGGAATCGGAGAAATACTGTTACCTCACGAGCACTGAGCCTTAGTAACGACTGATAAAAGAAATACCAAATGGTTAAACGGATAAACAAGTGAGAGAGCAGAGTTGGGAGGGCAGAGTACTTTTAACACTATAGACCTGAGGCGCTGATAGAGACAACAGATTTGGATGCCATGGGATCTTCTGACCCAGTAAACTGTCCGGCGGCCCCGTATTCGATCTGATTTGATGCAAATAGAATCTAAGCAAACTATGACTCGTATATTTCTAATCCTCTCTAATTTTGCCCAGATGTCGAATTCAGTAGCCAAAGAGCGTGAGATTCCATGAAAGCAGAGTGATATTGGGCAAAAAGATTCAAGGTTTACATCACTTTAATTCAGTCGAAACGAAGCGAGCCAACGCTTATTTCATCTCATGTATGAAAATCGGGATTCGCCGTGCTCTTTGTCAGGAATGAGGACTTTACAAAGCCTCAGAGTGTTCTTGTGGGAATAACAGCTAATAATAATACTTATAGACAGATAACTATCTGTCTGAAATTTTACAGAAGGTGCTGAACGATGGACGACCCGAGCCGGAACGGACTCACGCTTCAAGCACGCAACGCGCGTCCCAACGGCATGTCAGCTCTCCGCGTTCTAAAACACGGCGGCACATTCTTGGGTGGCCAGGTAATTGTCAGCTAGGTGAGTCAAACACACAGGCGGTGCGCGACGCAGCGCAGATACCGGCGCCCTCGCATGTTGATCTCAGCGTGAATAACACGGCGAAGACCTAACAACGCGAGCGACATAAGTGAAAAGTAGTTACGTCCAATCGAGAGCTCTAAATAAAAATGATCTTGAACAATATGTAAGTATATTGTTTCCTACACGCCGCGGCACTCCTCCCAGTAGAACCCAGTGAATCATTCAGTTTCCGACAGATTACAGCAGTGTTGACATACTACAAATACATTGTCCGAAGTGTAATTCCATGGCGATTCAATTCAACTTTGGGTATGCAGACTGAACTGCCGTTGTGGCAGACTATGTCAAATGTGAAGGGGTGCGTGTCATATTTGCGTTTGAATTCGAGACCTTCCGGTATTGTCCATCCGTCTACCGGCTTCTGAGGGAACAGCTGTATCGCTAAGCAAATGCCATTTTCCGGAAGGAAGACCTCGGTGGACTTGTCCGCGATATTAAGCACGGCGAAAACGTAAATATCGCGAGGACTTTCGCTACTAAATGAAGTGGCGTCGAGTACTTTGTATGTATAGCCCGCGGCACGGGCAGTGCTAGAGTAATCTCCTTTTGGAGAAGAGGTATACTGATGCATCCCCACAAATCGGATGGATGGCATCAAGAGAACTGGAACGCAGAGGCCTAAGTGCGATAGCGTAATTGGCGACGATGGGGGATAGAAGTGCACGCTGAGATTCGAGGATAAATTTACATACGACCGTGTGTTTCTGGGGATCAGCGCACTGGGAGAAGCATTGTCTGAAAGAAATTTAGACGAAGCTTTCCAGTTCGCAATCTCCAGCTTAGATACAGATGTCAATTTGGAGCTCAGAATCTCCCTGACAAGACGAAGGAATGCATGCTCTGCTCCCTCGCCATACCCTGTCGGCATGCTGACATTGAATATACCCATGAGCGAATACACAGCGTCCTCCTCGCGTGTGACTTCTCGGTTGGCGGCCCACTGCATCTTGCGCCAAATTGGAATATGGTCGAGATAAGGGGAATGGAACAGCTCTTCCTTGCTCAAGCCAGTCGCACCGCAGATTTTGGATACCAGAGGAGACAGCTTTGATTTGTCACAGTGGAAAGCAGGAATATCAGATATTGTCGCCCAGTTTTCCGTGTGGAACTTGATACAACTCGGAGCGAGAAGTTCCTGGAGAGTCCAGCCTCGTGTAAACCACTTGTCCTTCTCCATGTCGTCCAGCGACGTCGTTTCCGCTAGATACGTAAGGCAGACCCTGGTTCCCTTATACCACTTAAACATAGAGCGGATCGACTCGTCAAGTTCGGCGCTACTCTCTTTGTTGATACAGACAGTATCCATCCAGGCCAGGCGTACACCATAGTGCACCGCGGCTTCCCTGCAGAAATTCGCAAGCTTGACATACCCAGGAGACGTTGTGTCAAACGTGCCATTTATCCACTCGGAGTAGGTGACCTCCCCGGCCGGGAGCCAGGTGTGGGACAGGATAGCGTATTGTCCGAATTTGTGGCGGGAGAGAAAACGTCTGCATGCAAGTGGCCGGAACGCGCCATTTTCCTGGACGAAGCTGGATGCGGCCTGCCGGAAATCGAACGTCGCGAGATCGAGAGATATATGTTTCAGGACCTCCGGTTTCTCGACGAGTTTGATTCCCGTGCCGTGCGCGTCGAACATGAGCAGGCGGATAGGCATCGTGTTGTACACCATGTCGCGTGCGTCGTCCATGATAACCTTGATCAAGCGGTGGTATCTCGAGTCTACTGTTTCTGCGGAAATTGTTTAAGCAAATGCTATGCGTATTGCGCGTTCAAAAGTAACACTTACTCGACATGACAAGGCCAAGTCCACTAGCTTCCCATATGTGTCCATCCCATCCGTCATCCAACTGAATATTTGTGGGTGTGTCCGGCTCAACCGCTTTGGCAATGTGCGTCGTGGTGTGACCGAATCCTAAAGATACCTCATGAAGCTTATCTAAATTCGATAGGGACGTCTGCTCCTCGTGTTGACTTTCCCGTGAGTGAACGAGAGACATAGCAAACCGTTTCAGAGCGAGGAGTAATTCTTTTCCCTCATTCGTGAGTCCAGATCTGGAGAGAACGGCGTCGGAGTCCGCTGCGTCCTCCGCGATCGCTTCAGCAGCGTTTAATATAGGGCTTATATCAACGCCTGGACGGATACAATGAGCATCGGAGGCGCTCTCCACTGCAAGCGGTACAGAATCCAGGTGCTCACCTGGCAGCGTCGTATCCCCCTGTGTTAACGGGACGATGAAGTCAGCGAGAGCCGCGATGAGAGCCTGGCCCACACCGGGGTTGTCTGCCACCATGCTGGTTATGGGATCGTGAAGTTTACATCAGTGAACGCATTCACACCTGTCCCAAAAGTCCTGTCCTGAGCCCGGGTTGCGATTGAATGCATCGTTGGGAAATATGAACTTTGCCGTGCTATCAACGTGCTATTTGTGTCAAGAACCAAGGATAAGGATAGGTCAGTCGGCATTCCCGGTTCCGCGCGATCGCGAGTCGTCCAAGGACTCGATGGCTTACCAGCAGAGGGCACTGCAGTCTGAAAGAACAGAGATGAGTGTATGTTGGCAACCAACGCCGCTCCGAGTCAGGCCAACGCTACAGATTATGTAAGATTTTGCGCTCGGCATGGGGACGCGTGTGCAAAGCAGCAACCGTCGACGTTTAGCGCTTGAGTCTGCGGAAGCTCAACTTGAGCTTGAGCTTGAGCGCCTGAGAATCAGCCTACGTCTCATGTTCGCGGCATACTTAATCGACAGAGCGATACGGGTTGGGGCAAGGTTGGGGACAAGTTGGGGACGGCGATTGCAGCGGGGCTACTACTAGTGCCAGTGGGTATCGCTGCTTGTCATTGGATCCCACAAGCTGGGCTCTGGAAAACATTCAGCAGACATGAAGGAGCTTCCGTTGGTAATTAGAGAGTCCTCACGTATCCAAAAACTAGGATGTTGCTACATGAATATACGGCTCGGGATGAAGCTAACGAACCGTATTGCCAAAGAATTACGAGCAATAAAGCCTAATTTCAACAGGCAGTTGCTTCAGAGACTGTGGAGAGACATGTATGGGTAGTCAGTGTAATGTATCTGCTACATTCAATCTATGAATGTATGGAGAGAACACGACGGAACCCGGTTCCGTATTTTACGCCCAAACAACACCGGGCATAATTCTGTCCCGGAGACTTCGATTGTTTTTAGACGCATAATGTCAGCGCGAGAATAGGGGCGCGATCGTAAGACCAATACGCGGATGCCGATTCGTTATAAAAAAACTAACGCGAATAACTTTTCGATAAGCCCAAGATAAGCCTGGCTGAATAATTTTCAATCACAGGAGCTTTGCAGCTTTGTACTTTGTTCTCAGACCAAGCTATTGGCAAAGCAGCATAGACGATTACTTC
>JAEKIV010000543.1:0-22075 GCA_016801325.1 Hypholoma fasciculare
CCCAAGCTCCGCCGGGACGGCAACCGTGCCCGTGTGACGGCACCCGTTACCCGTGTACACACGGTTCCGGGTGGCAGCCCTAGCTGCAGCCTGCCACTGCGTATTATTAGATCACAAGAATTACACAAGAATTACTTACACGCTGTATTTATGTATCAGATCACATGTCACAATTGCTCAATTTGGACTCATGCATCACACGTTGTAATTGATTTATCGATAACTCGAGTTCGAACTCTGCTTAAAAAAAACCTCTCGAATATCACAGAATATGGATCAACCCACATTATCCAGTGAGATTCAGAGTCATACATACATTGCGAGACTGTGTTAAACAATATTATCTTCAAGGCGATTTTGTCCTAGAAACATTGCTCAAGACGAACCGACCGCCTACCGACCAAGAAAAGGCAATTGTCCAGATATCTATGGCACCAACCAACGAGAAATTGAAGGACGTTCGTGGGCAGATATCCGAGACGGTGGCTCATATCGAGGCGCTGAAATCGCAGGTTCAACAGGCGGAAGGCAAATTACAGCGCTTGCTCGAGGATGAAGCTGCAATCTTGGAAACTTCTGAGGATCACCGTCGCATCCTTTCCGCCATCCGAATTCTCCCAGAAGACGTGCTTCGGGAAATATGCATTGCGTGTGTGGAAGCCAAAATTCCAATTCTGTCTTATCGCACCACTCCGTTGCCTTACGTGCTTGCACAGATCTCGCGCGGGATGCGGCATATCGCACTGACCACCCCGGTCATCTGGGCGTCTATGGATGTTCAGATAAGACAATCATATCACCACTCTGGCAGCGGTTTGAATGAACAGGCTTATATCTCTCTATCTCGCAGGGTTACGGAATGGTTCGCTCGATCAGGTGGACTGCCGCTCACTTTATTCATAAAGGATCCGGGCTACGGTGTATACAGAAGAGACCACTTGGAATCACACCCATCAGACATCCTTTTGAATACACTCTTAAGCTATTCTGGTCGCTGGAAAAGTATTCAGTTTGAAACGGATGAAGATCTATCCATACCCATACTTCGCATCTTCGCATTAACAGCTGATGATGTCCCCGTGCTTCAGTCAATTACCCTTCGATTTGAATCTGTACTCCCACCTTCCGTGCTTTCCAACATCGCCTTCCTCAAACTACCGACTCTCAGATGTGTATCATTGAAAACTAGACATGTTCGCCAACTTCCCGTCAATTGGTCCTTCCTTACCACCATTTCGCTCAGAGGGGGGTCGTACCACCATTGCTATTCCAAACACCAGATGGCGCAAATTCTCCGTCAAACGAAATGTCTTGTATCTTGTTATATAATTGTTGGGCCGCCCCGCGCAGAAGACAAAATTCGCCTCGACAAAATCAACCTTCTATATTTGGAGACTTTCCATATTGACGAGAGAGATTTCGCATCAGCGGAAACCGAGGCCCCAAGTCTTCTCGATTTCATTTCTGCGCCAATTCTTGTTGATTTTCGCATCGATGCAACGTACCTCGAGCCCTCGCTGCTATATTTTGTCAAACGATCGCCAAATATCTCGAAGCTTCATGTCCCTTACTTTGAAAAGGACAAATCATTGACGTTCCTGACAGCATTGTTCCGTTGCTGCCCATCGCTTACTTTCCTCTATCTTTGCCCCTCCGGCCGGGACTTGTACGCTCGACCAGCAGATCATGATGCCGATTTATTTCTGCGATCCTTTGTCGAGGAAGGCGATGCCGGTGTTGCTTGTCCACGCTTGCAGCGTTTCCATATGACGGGAAGGATTCATTTCTCTCTGGAGACGTTTCGCCTACTTCTTGAGAGGAAACAAAGATACACCACTGCACTGAACATTCTTCCTTGGAAAATGCTATTCATTTATATTCCCAGTATGAGTCCCACAGAGACACATCGGCAGATATCCGACTTTGCGAAGCAGAAGAGGGCGGAGGGCTTAGATGTCAGTTTCTTCCTCGAGGGTATGAATACACCTAGGTACTAGCTCGATAGAATCGTGTAACGCAGGTGTCTTCCTCGCGACACTATTGATGAGAAAGTAACGAAATATTAAGCTTGAGCTTCTAGCTGTGCTCTGGACTAGCACAAGGCATATAGAGCTGCTGGCGTGCGGTGAGATCACACGCTGCTCGTCGGCGGGCAGCGCCCACGCAGCGCATGCGTGCGATCGAGATTCGGTAAATATTCCAGTTTAATCCGAATGTCGCGTTCCCGTCCGGCATGTGCGCTGCGTACTGCAAATGCCGTGGCTGCGACTCTGCATGGTGATTCAAGTCTCCGAGCTGACAGACGGGGCCCTGATGTGTACTCTCCACTGGGCGTCTCGCGGCTGCGCCTCGAGTTCGTCGGCGCGCAGTGGCACGCGCTCATGACGGGAGACATAAATACACGGCGAGGTAAATTGCCTTTGCCCTACTACGTTTCCACCCACTGGTATATCAATATTTTATGCGTTTTCCGAAATTCCATCTGAGAGTAAAAAGTTATCTAACGTTGCTGCTCGTATTTCCTCTCCCCGTCCGGGAGCGCCAACTTCATCCATGCGCAATAGCGCTGCACTCTACAGTCTAAGCTTCTGACATCCGACTTGATTAATATCGAACGCACAAGTCAGCAAGGGGCTGCATCCTTAAGCGCTCTAGCAACAAGATGTCCGCTGTTTTCGTGCTCCTAATTTTCGCCTTGTATCTGTGTTTCAGAGGTGTGTACCTAGTACTCGAAATGGTTATATTTTCTCGTTTCGGGGCTCAGGCGCCGTGGATACTCAGAATGCATCTCAGACGAGAAAGGGCGGCGGTTCGACCGGCAGCGCAGTGCGACCCGCTGGGCGCTCGGATCGGCGCCGTCACCAACCCCGCGCCTCAGAGTCGACTCGGAGATGAGCGCTGAGCGCTTGAGCACGCGGGGGCGCGTCGCGTCGCGCGTGTCCTCTACCATACCATACCAAACCCACCCACTCTCTCGCCATCTACCCACATGAAAAAAGTCCCCGTTGCATCCTCCGCGCACCATGCACTGCTTCGCACCTCGCAGGAGCCCGGGTGTTCAAGGTGATGTACTAATAGTATTAGAATGTACAAGCCACATCCATCCAGCCGAGATCCTACTAATACACACCCGAGATCGCACCCCACCACCACCAACGGGCTGATATCCCACCCACCCACCCGACGGCGCTCGCTCTGCGTGTACGCGGGCAGTAGTAATAGCATTTCCTGCGCATGCATTCAATAATAAACATGCTTCCTCTGAACCTCCTCTGTCCCGGGCGTGTCTTCTTTCTATGAATCTGCCCCGTTCTTACTACTACTTCCATACGGGTGGGTTGTGGAAGAGCGCAGCGCCCGCCGCTGCGCGCCCGGTTCTCTTTTTATGAATGCATCGTACTCACCTCGCTAAGTTAAGTTCGGCGAATCGTCCGCGGAGTGGTCTCCGCCGTCCCCCCCTTCGTCCGTGCGTCCTCCACGCCCCATTCCATTTCTCGCTTCCTTCCTCGTCGCGTCGCGTCCTCGTTGACGCTCCAAATACCGCGAATCGCCAACATGATCCAGGAGCGCGGCGTGCTCGAATCTGAATCTAGCGCGAAGAAATGAGGGTCAGTCATTCATTTTTGTGTTATTATTATTAATAATAATAATGATAATGATAATATCCCCCGCGGCTGCGTGCGCTCACAGTTTATAAATTGTAATGGACACTCATACTCATAGTATTATTCAGGCCAAGCGAACATTATTACTATATCGTACGAAGCGCCGACCGGCGCTCGAGTCTCCCGGAATCCACCCATGTCATACATCCAGGTTGAGGTCCCTGGGACGAAGGGCGCGCAGCGCGGAGGTTCCGCAGGTACCGTAATGGCATTGAATGCACTTACATTATTTCAGATGGTTGACACGCAGGTATTGAAATGCGCACTGGTCTGCCCCGCCCAGAGCCAGAGAGGCGTCACTGACTGGATGCGGAGCGTAGGTGCGGTAAGTACGACGGTGGGCCTCGTTATGTTATGTACGCGCGTTGCACGGTGAATGCAGTTCATGATTACTTAGATTCAGCAGTGGTAAGCCTGACTCACCGTCGCATACGCGTAAGTAGCTGAATATAATCTGAACGCCGTCGTGAGATGAGAGGGTGCGGCGTGCGGGACATGCGTCCTGTGTACTTTTACTTGTTTAACACTTTGTTGACCTCAAGACGCCGCGCAACTCGGAGTCGATGACTCGGGCGTGGGGCAACGCGCGGGGAAGCTTGGGGGAAGCTAGTAGTTAAGTACTAAGTGCCTATGAGTCGCTGAAAATTGATTAATTCTAGTTTTAATCCGTTTGCATAGGTTGTTATGTACGGGTGGTGGCCTTGAATCTCATGGAAGACCAGCACATGGGCATGAGCAGCAGTACTTATATTGGGAACAGAGGCTTTGGCAAGAGTGGGTAGGGGCCGCGAAGAGCGGAACGTCAGTCGGTCGGCCCGGCGTGCGAGCGATGTGTCAGCCAGAATTCTCGGGACGCACTGGGCACTGGTTGACGACGAACGTGAATGACAAGCAGCTCTCTGACGGCCTTGGAAGCCTCCACCTTCGACAGCCCCTTACCATGAGCATGAGCGTGAGCGCACCACTTGCAGCCGCGTCCTTTGCCACGGCCACCGCCGCCTCGAAGTCCATCCACGCCCGTTGTCACCCGCCCATCCGCTCGCTCTAAGCATATCCCTGTCCGTGTACGCACCACGGTCGACGTCGGCCCC
Organism: Hypholoma fasciculare; assembly: GCA_016801325.1. Taxonomy (NCBI): domain Eukaryota; kingdom Fungi; phylum Basidiomycota; class Agaricomycetes; order Agaricales; family Strophariaceae; genus Hypholoma; species Hypholoma fasciculare. The sequence goes on from JAEKIV010000543.1 coordinate 4,757, forward strand.
AGCGCACGGGCGGGCATCTCTCAATCCTTCTGCGCACGTCCCTCCATTCTGCGCACGGCGTCTTCAGCCCTCGACATGAACGCACCAAGCGAGCCCTAGCTCTAACAGGACAACCCAGAAGTTGCGCACCCCTTCCCCTCCGAGCTCCAAGCTCCGAGCTCCAGCGCCTACGCCTGCCTGTGCGCTCTCCGCCCGCCATATCCAAGCTATGCCCAGGCCCCAGGCCCAATCCAACGTAGCTCGCACTCCCTCCCGTCCTAGGATCCTCCCCGCACGCCGTCCATCTTGGCATGTCGCCTTCGCCTCAAGGTCGACCGGCACTTCCACTGCTCCTGAATCCGACCCCGCTTATGCACGGGTTATACGCATACGCGCGTAGGGCCCCACCCCTCCGCCGCCTTCACACCCGCCGGCCCTTCGTCTCGCCCGTCCGCCGTTGCCTTCTATGAAGGATACATATTACCGACGCCAGATCCACGCCTACGCGCGTCCCCGCTCTCCCTCCTCCCCGCGCCCCGATCCCTCCCTCCCGTGCGTGCGCGCTAACTGCATCCCCGGCCATCCGCGCCCCTCAAACTCTCCCACCGCACCGCCCCCGCGCATCCCCGTGCTCTGCTAACATCAACACCTCACCGCGCGCGTCCCAGATCACCACCTCCGCAGCCCAAATCCCCCCGCGAAGTCCGGATTCCACCACGCCGTGTCTTCATGCGCTGGATCCACTGCGCTCGTAGCGGTACAGGTCCCGTCTATGTACTCAGTGACTGTGTTCATGCGCACTCTGCGTGCGGAGCTGGTAGGCAGGCAGGGAGGCGCGTCCACCGCCGCTTCCGCCGCTAAATCGATTTATACGGAAAACCGCGAGTTCGACGGTTCAGTACTTTTTCAGTGTTCAAACGTTCAGCGCTCGGCTACCGCCTACTCCCTCCGCGCCTCGACCTCTTCTCCCGAGCAAAAGGCAAATGCGTCCCCTCGACAGGCTCTTCCCCCGAGTCAGTCTCTCCGTCCAGGTACCGCGGTCCCGCTGCGTATATCGGCTTTCCCCGCTGCGTTCTCTCCAATATCGACCAACCCCAATCCATGGTCACATTGTCGACGCGCCGTCCGCGTTTTCTGCGTGTTCAGCTCCATCCGCGCTGCGGATCGATCGGTCGCTACGTCCAGCCTGAGGCACCACCTTCGTGTTCGTGCATACATCACTGTTTTCTCTCCCAGCTGCGTCCTCCCCCGCCTCAGGTGCTGCGTGCTATCGTCTGCGTGCTATCGTCTCGTCTCGGAGCCGTTTTTTTTCTTCGCCCCTTCGTTCTCGTCCACCGGCCCTTGCTCGCCCGAGGACACATCCCTCCGTAACAATGTCCCTTTCACAGAGCTCGATTTTCTCGCTCATCTCATCTTCACCCGCATCGATGGCGAACAAGAAAAAGCCACCGCCCGACGCGATGAGGCTATCGTCGTTTACTTAGACCACGCGGGCGGCGTGGTGCTGCAAAATATTGCCACATCGCGGTCTATTGATGTCATCCATCCACGGCCACCGGGAGTATGTTACCTCCCGTTACACAGCCCAACCAACGCGGGATTCGAGAACGCAGTAACTTACCCGACACCGTAACAGAAATGAACGCACTTACCCGACACACAGAGCAGAAATGCGGCGCGCGTTCGCGGCTAATTATCCACGTTCGCAGCGCTCCTCCCCAGGCTCGTCGCTGGCTGGCGCACACATTTCGAACGAAGAATCATCGCTGCCTAATCTGATGCATGAGCATGAGCAGCAGTGCTGTATGTGCTCTATCTCGCGCCGTTCGCTGCCCGCGCACCGCCTCCCGCCCATTCCATTTCGCGCCCCGCCCCGCCCAATTCCATTTCACGCCCCGCCCCGCCCGTGTTGTTCGCCCCCACCGTGTCTTGCGAGCCGGTCGTGTCTCGCGCATCGCGGGCGGCGGGGTGAGGTGCGGCGCCACACTGTCGCGCTTCTGCAGACGATACTTATGTGACTTGAGCTTGAATTCGCGGGTAAGTAATTGGTAGTTGGTAGTTGGTAATAAAATACGGCTGTCTATGTAATAACCTAAAATGGATACTCATTACTTCAGTTCCTGAGTACACCAACATTAAGCCCCTCTTCCACTTTCCGCGAAAACATGTCCAACATCTGCTCCTGCACATACTGATCAGATATCCCATGCAAATCAAGGGTCACCCCTTTCCATGGGCAAAGAGAGGTTGGTGTAGCGATCCCGCGTTGTTTGCCTTCAAGAAATTCGCGAAGGGTCTGGAGCGAGACATCAATCCATCCCTCGAAAGTGAAATACTCGAGGCGGGGACAAGTCACGACATCGTCCTCCTCCTCAACAAATACTTGCAAGAATTCATTAACATCAAGTGGCTCCTCCTCTTCATTCCAAGAGGTTCTGTTGTGTGTGATCGATAATACAGTCAGCGATGGACAGAGGCAGAGCAATTCTGCGAGGAGCATCAATGATTCTTCGTCAAAGAACTGGCTGACAAAGATTTCCTGTATATTCGGCGAACGCGTGAAAAACGTCAATATGGAGGTCTCAGAGATTTTCCCATGCTCGAGTTCGAATGTTTGTAGAATTGGGGCGTTGAGTAGATTGAGAATACTGAAATTTTCGCTTGACCGCCATTCGTTTAGATGTAGATTCTTCAGAAACGGGAGATTGATTTCGGAGGGATAATCCATGCCTAAAGTGAAATCTTGATTGTAATCAACGGTTATATGGCAGAATGTCAAGCACTTCGTTTTTTGCAGAATTCGCGAGACTTCGCTAGCAGAAAGATTACGAGCAGAGCCACAGCAGTATCCACTCAACGTCAGAGACGTTAAAATTGCCCAGTTGATGGTGAAATCGGACATGCGGATTGAAGGTATTGCCAATGTCAGGTGTTCCAATGTCGGCACTGTCAAGAGCGTACTGTTCGAGAAGATGGAATTGTCACATTTATACAGGAGAGAGACCGATCGAAGCTGGGGAACATTGACAGTGGGCAATGCGGCAATGCGAGTAACCAGTGTGGATATTTCTGGGGAGCCGAATTGGACACTTTCCCAGCGGGTTGAATAAGTAAGGAGGAAGTCGATGAGGACATTGACTGGATCAAATTTCCCATCTTCGTCTGATTCATTTTTGGAGGACATCTCGTATACCGATATACTGAGGGCCAATCCTCCCGCTCGGTGAAGCCACTTCCTCGCCTCGCAAATGAGAGTCGTGAATTCCCGTTCGTTTTTCCTATGACATGAATCGATTGTAAAACTTATATGAGCCCAAATTGGCGGGGTTTCGAGCACTATGCGTCGTATTCCGCGGCATATCTGCATAAGCTGGTAAGGTGCCAGTGTCGGTGTGGGTCCATAACGGGGGAAAGTCAGCGCGGACATGTTGTCTTCCGCAGATGCGAGGCATATATCTCGGAGAATATCCTCTGGCAAGTCTCGAAACGAAGAAAGAACTCCGCGGTGGTAAGCAGTACTCTCCAAGATAGCTGCTTCCTTCTCGCGGAGGCGCTCCAGTCCGATTTCCGCTTGTTCAAGCTGTGACTTCAAGGCCTGTATTTGGGCGATAGATTCGGATATCTGCTCTTTGACAGTTTCTAATTCAGCGGTCGCAGGAGCTATGGATTCCTGGATGATCGTCCTTTCTTCGTCGGTGGCCGGTCGGTTGGTTTTGAGCAATGTTTGTAGGACGGAAGTATCTAAGATAGGACATGAACTGGGTTTTTGAGTTCCCTATAACACTGATACGTACTGTACGGAGGAGCTTGATCCATTCTTTATGGCCTTCTGCAGTTTCGGTAGAGGAAATGTTGGAAGGACGGAACTGATTTGGAACTGAGCGCGAGCTCTGAAACGTTGCTGGATCAACGTCACGGTGTAAGTTGGGATTTTATTAGGTAATCGCATCTTCTCACGCAATTTCTGTACTATGATATGTAGGAATAGAATATTTAAAAAATGTTTTCACTTCCTCAAAAGGTCAAATTGTCTACCCACATTAGTATGCCACCTGTCAGAAATTTTGCATAAATGCCAGAGGGAAAGAGCTGGTGGATCCAGCACATCTCAATGCTATTGCGACGTCTATTTGGCTCACATACGACAATTGCAGCTGTCTTCTACGCTCCATTTCAGGGTGTAATTTTTTAAAAAAAAAATTTAATCATGATTTTCTTCGCGCTGAAAACCAGTATAATACTCCGATTTTTAATTGCTCGAAACTTTGACTAACACTTCGATTTTTTATTGGGTTTTCAATGTACATAAATTTCATGATTATTGTCCGTCTCAAAATAGTGCTCAATTTCTACTAATTGTTTGTCTTTTATTGTATGCTGAAAATGATGGTTCCACTCGCGTTTTAAGACGAGAATATTTCTTAGCTTATAATTTTGATATAATCTGATGTACAGTGCGTTCTGGAATCCGTATTATAATATAAATTTATCTGTGTTTTGAGGTGACCGAAAAACTTCAACTTCCCGGGGTGCTCACTCAAGACTCGCGCCAGCTGCATGTGCGTGTGCATGTGCACAGGCGCTCGCATTTCTTGGCCATTTCACTGCTGCAGCCATCCCTCTGCGCGTTCGATTCTTTCCCTCTCCACTGTCGCTCTTCTCCTCTGACGGGTTCAATTATTCCTCACCCCGCATTTCTCTTTGTGCTTACGTCTTCCGCCGCCGCGTCCAATCACAGCCTTCATATTACCCGTGCATACACGAACAATTGTACAAAGCATACAGGCTCTCCCAGAAGCCAGTGGCCACTTTCGATACTCAGTCAGGGTGAGATAACTCAAGCTGAGATAACGCGCTGACATGCATACGGTGAAATTTGAAAGTATGGCTACAGCAGCTGGTTGCATGCGCATCGGCTGAGTGCGCTTTTACAGCGGTGGTGTAACGCCCGGACAGCAGACGCGGTGCTTCACGTGAACTTGAATGCCGTTCCGACACGCGGGGCGTGCGGTACATGCGTAGAGTTCAGTTTTAATAACTCGTTGACCTCGCGCACGAAGTGCAGTGAAAGGATGGGGCGCGGGCGTTGCATCATGACTCATGAGATGAACGCTGCATGAGCAGGTGAAACGGAGGCGCGAGTTGTGAGGCGACGCTCCGGCGACGCTAGTATATGAGTAGCGGAAGATTGATTAATTAAGGTTCTAGGGTATCGTGAATAGCCTTGGATCTCATGGAGGAGCATGAGCATGGGCAGCGCCGTAGATTTACTGGGACCAGAGCCAACCAAAGTGTGCAGAGCCGCTGGCACTGACGACTGGAAAAATGTAAGACTCTAATTTTTATCTGCCGAAAAGGTCGTTTATTTGCATCTGTGCAGTTCGTGAACGGTAACTACAGAGGTAGAAGCCATCACTTTGATATTGTTGAAGGGCCTGTTTCTGTCGGCCGTAATTTTTTCAAAATTTTCCTCTTATCCGTGTGTATTAAAAATTTTATACAGAAGGAAATCGTCTGACTGCCTATGTCGAAGATGGTAGAAATATCTACCAGGCAGGATTTTCGAGTCCATCTGCTTTGACTACGCTCGTCATCAAGAAGGTCACCCAACGCCGGCCCCCTTCGAAGTCTTCTCGTTGGTGCCCCTCCTGCAACATCATGTAATGATTGTCCGTCGCTGTGCTGAGCCAGCAGGCTATATGTAATCCATAATGCAGTGATTTTTTTGCTGTCTTTAAACACGCGAGGCAAATTGGCTCACGCATTGGTCCATATCACATTCAAGCTCAAGCAGGGTGTGTCATGATGCATGGGGGTCGTATGGGTCATATCCGTGAAAACATCGCCTAATGAAATTATCGGCGCCTCATTCTAGCGCATGATGCATGAGCACCGCACTTGAAGCCCCCCTCTCGTTATCTTGAAAAAAAAAATGAATCATCCTCGCTTCGCGCGCCGTTCTCGCGTTCTCGCTTTATCATTGCTTGCGTGCATCGTCCTCGCTTTATCGGATCATCCTAGCTTTCTCGCCTCATCTTCGCTCACTCTCCTGATGTCGCGATCGCTCTGCGCCGTCCGCGTACCCCGAGGTGAATGAGAAAGTGCTAAGTTGAATGAAATTAGCATCTTCCGAAGCTTTGTCCGTCCGCTCACAACTTAATGAACGCTCATATTAATTCGCGACCATAATATTGCATGAAGCGCACTGGATCTCCCGAAAGACACTTCGCACATCCAGACAGATCGAGGTACATCGAGGTAATGTAATGCCCCTACATGCAGATAGTGAAATGCTCACTGATCTGCCCCCGCCCCTTGGAGGCGCTCACTATATGCGCACCGTATGTGCGTGTGCCAGCAGCTCTGTATTTATGGTGTCAAGCCTGAAAACCGCACATGCGCACGGGTTAGGGACGTAGTGCGGCACGCGAAAGCGCGAACAGTGGCGTGCGACGCGCGCCGCTCTGCACGCAGTGTGTGGGACATGCCTAGCATAAAAATTTGCATATATAACACTGATTTAACCTCTTTGATTGGGCGAGGGTATTGCGTCGTGTGATGAACGACGCACGAACGGATGCGGCGTGAGGCGTGGGGTGACGCACCGAGGAAGCTAGTAGTTAAGTGCCTATGGGCGCCTAATTCTAGTTTGAATGCGTAAAATTATATGCATTGGAGGCGTCCTTGAATCTCTTGGAGGCGCAGAGGAGGAGCATAAGTATATCGGGAGCAGAGAGAACCACCAAAGTAGGTTGGCCCGCGAAGAGCGGGACGGGGCTCGGCCCGGCGTGCGAGCGGATGTGTCATCCAGAATTCTCTGAACGCGAGCACTGGTTGACGCGGGACGTTCAATGACGCGTTGACTAATTGGAATGGCCAGTAGCTCCCTATTCACCGCGGAAGCGTCCACTATCGACACCATGAGCATGAGCATGAACGCACCACACTCAAGCGCAACCCTCGCCGCGCCCACGGCCCCTCTCCCTGCACGCGTACGCTCCACGGCCAACGCCAGCCCCAGCGCATGGGCTTCGATCCGCCCCCGGTACCCAGTGTTTTCAGACCTCGACATGAACGCGCCGAGCGGCCCAGGACTCTAACAGCACCGTGCGCCATCCGCTCTCTAGATTCTAGCTATGCCCCGGCCCGCGCTCCCGCTTCCACACGGCGGAAATCCTCCGCACACTCCTTCCCGTCCTCCCTGCACGCCGGCGCCGGCGCCGGCTTCCCCTTCGCACCTGCACCTCGGCTCATGAACAAGCAGCAAACGCACTGCGCCTAAATCAGACCCTGCTCACGCACGAGACGTACACACCCCTTCAGTTCCGCCGCCATCACACCCGCCGGCCCCTCCCATCGCCCTGGCGCCGTTGGCTTCTATGAAGAGTCCACCGTACATAACTACATCAGAAACACGCGTGGGCGGCGCGTCACCACTTTCCCTCTCCCCTGCCCGCTCTCCGTCCCCTCCCTCCCATGCGTTCCAACTCAATCCTCGCGCAGCCGGCTAATATCGCGCATCTCGAGTTCTCCCACCATATCCGACTCCCGCATCTCGATCTCTACCACCGCCAACACCGCACCACAGAACGCCCGCGTCCCGGATCTTCACCCCCGCATCCCAAGAGTCCAGATTCCACCACGCCGCGCGCCAACGTGTCTTCTCTGCTGACTCCACTGCGCTCGTACAGGACCCGTCTACTCAATGTTCATGTGCGCTCTGCGGAGCTGGTAGGTAGGCGCGTCCACTCCCGCCGCTGTGCTGTGAGTTCGATCGATTTACACGGAAAACATCCAGTTCAACGTTTCAATATTTCATTGTTCAGCTACCGCCTACTCTGCTACTCGATCTCTTCTCCCAAGTCAGATGCATCGCCTCCACTCCCGCTCTCACTGCGCTTGATCCTACATTTTATATGGTCCGTGGGAGATGCTCGCTGTCCATCAACTTACCTAACACCACGTCGTTCGCATCCAGGTTCCATCCGGCGGATACCAGCGCTCTTCCTCCCTCGCCGATACATTCAAGCTCGGCATTCCTGCATACCTCAGCTTTCCCACTGCCGCGTTCTCTCCCGCCTCTAACCTATCAACCTGTTTGGGAGCTCTTATCCTGGTCCCTTCGTTCTCATTTATCTTGAAGTCAAAAAGCCTTTGCTCGCGACGAGGTCAACGTCGCTGACATATTATGCGCAGTAATGCAGATTCGAGGCACGGACCATCTGTGGATCCCCAACGCTGTGCATAGGACATTTCTGCATCAAAGCCAAGAGCGAAGACAAAGCAAAAACGCGTTTGAGCAACACAACAAGCCGACCTTGCTTTATATCTTTCCCCCGGCCGACTCTATTCCTCATCACAATCTTCAAACCTACTCCCCATCACTCGCTTCCGCTTCCCGCTTCCCGCTTCACGTCTCGTCATCGAGCTGCACTATCGTCCCGTTGATTCTCTACGCTCGACTTTCCGGCCCTCGCTGCTTCTGTCCGTCGATTAGATTTCCCGTTCTGCGTGTGCGCATCGCCTGCCCCGCCGACGAGAAGAGATCAGCAGTGTCGGCACGATGCGAGGTGTCTATATGATATGGAGCGCAGACAGTGGGCTTTCGCGACTGGGGAGGGAATATCGGGGTGCGTCTTCCTGGATTGGAAATGTCCTTGATCCTCTTGTGCACGTACAAGTATAGGCGTTCCAACGAGGCAAACCTAGACCGCCAGTTGAGCATCATCCAACCAACATCTTCATACGGTCCCTCTACGTCCATAATAGCTGATGTCGACTACACGGGGAGGCGTCACCTCCTCCTCCCTTTCCAATCCGTAGTCCGAGTCCCTCCATCTCTATCTGGACGACACGGCTGCTACTCGACTTTTTGATACCGGTCTTTAATTATCTACTGGTTGGGCGAGCCAGAAGTTCGCGCAACGCCTTCGAGTTGAGCGCTGCACCAATTGACACACGCGCAGCCGCTTCGATCGCATTTTCTGTTCATTCAGGCTCCAAGTCCACCTATTCGTGCTACTCGTCGCTTGCTACTTCTACACACCACCTTTCCAGATACATCAGCCATCCAATAACTGCTCTCCCCACCCCGCTTCTGGTTCATAACACGGTTTCGAAGATGGTTCTGACTCCCGGCCCCTCGTTCTCGTTCTCGTCCCTTCGCCCGACAGAGTATACAAGTCTGCATCTCGACGTCCCTGCTTTGCGCAGCACTTGATTTCTTCTGGCCTACTTTCAACGACATTCACTGTCGAAAAGCCATCGCCCGCAATAAGGTCTGCGTTGCTGATACAATATGCGCTACAGTGCAGATTCGTTGTACTATTCCGTCATTCGATCTTCCACGTCCGTCAATAAATCTTTCGGCGTCGGAGCCACCGAGTACGCCTACGTTTCCTGCCACGTCCGGTTTGTACGATCTGCTGTTGGCAATTTTTGGGAAAGTTCTGCCATTCTCTTCGGAAAGAATTGCGGGGAGGTAAGCGCGTGTGTGATTATATATGTATATAAGTAGTATCATTTAACCCTTATATTTATGAGCTTTGCAGGTATGTCTACGTGTTCTCGCTTCTGTGCAACTTGTTTCATTGGCGTGCATCTATAATTGTGCGACATGTAGCTACATATTCTACGACTATGAGCTTTGAGGCAATGACACGGAGTTGTAAACTTCGAATCTGCGCTTCGGCGTTTATACATACAGCCGGCGGATTCTCCCAGTCGCTCAGCCGCTCAAGCGCTCACACCGTACGGAGAAAAAATATAGGCCGTCAACGGATATGCCAGTATGACTATCATTCAACTTGAAGAGTGTAACCTAAAATGGATACGCATTCCTTCGGTCCCTGATTACACCAACATTAAGCCCCTCTTCCAATTTCAGCGAAAACATGTTTAACATCTGCTGCCGCGCACACGGTTCAGATATTCTGGCCAAATCAAGAGTAACACCTTTCCACGGGCAAAGGGAGTTTCGTGTAGCGATCCCGCGTTGTTTGCTTTCAAGAAATTCGCGAAGGGTCTGGAGCGAGAAATCTGTCCATCCCACCAAAGTGAAATACTCGAGGCGGGGACAAGTCATGACGGCGTCCTCCTGAACAAATACTTGCAAGAATCTATTGACATCGAGCGACTTCTGAGTGCGATAGTTTTGGTTTTGTGTGAGGGATAACACAGTCAGGGACGGACAGAGGCGGAGTAAATCTGCAAGGAGCATCAATGATCCTTCGTTGTAGAATTGGCGGACAAAAATTTCCTGTATATTGGGCGATCGCTTGAAAAACATCGGCGTGGAGGCCTCGAAGATCTCTCCATGTAGTTTGAATGTTTGTAGAATTGGCGCATTAATTAGATCAAGAATACTGAAATTTCCGCCTGACCGCAATTACTCGTTGAGATATAGATTCTTCAGAAATGGGAGATTGATTTCGGAGGGTCAATCTGTGCATAAAGTGAAATCTTCATTATATTTCACAGTTATCTCGCAGAATGTCAAGCACTTAGTTTTCTGAAGAACGAGAGAGACGTCTCTAGCAGAAAAATTACGATCAGAGACACAGGAGGTCACATTCAGTGTCAGAGACGTTAAAATTGCCCAGTTGACAGTGAAATCGGACATGCGGATTAAAGGTGTTGCCAAATTGAGGTATTCCAATGTTGGTACTGCCAAGAATATGCTGTTGGAAAAGATAGAGGCGTCACGTGGAAACAGGAGGGATATCGAGCGAAGCTGGGGAACATTGACAGCGGACAGTGAGGCAATGCAAGTAGCCAGTGTGGGGATTCTCGGGCTACTAAAATGGACGCTTTTCCAGCGGGTTGAATAAGTAAGGAGGAGGTCGATGAGAATATTGGCTGGATTGAATTCCACATCTACGTCTGATCGACTTTCGTAATAGGCGCGGTCGACCACAACTATGCTGAGGGCCAATCCACCCGCTCGCTGAAGCCACTGCCTCGCCTCGCAAATGAGAGTCGTGAATTCCTGCTCATCTGTGCTATGAGATGAATCGATTTCAAAGTTTATACACGCCCAAATTGATGGGGTTTCGAGCACTATCCATCGTATTCCGCGGCAAATCTGCATGAGCTTGTAAGGTGCCGCTGTCGGTGTGTATGGAAAATGGGGGAAAGTCAGCGAGGAGATGTTGTCTTCCACAAATGCGAGGCATATCTCTCGGAGAACATCTTCTGGCAAGTCTCGAAAAGTCGAAAGAACTCCACGGTGATAGGCAGTACTCTCCAAGATAGCCGCTTCCTTCTCGCGGAGGCGCTCCAGTACGATTTCCGCCTGTTCAAGCTGTGACTTCAAGGCCTGTACTTGTGCCATAGATACAAATATCTGCTCTTTTACAGTTTCCAATTCAGCGTTGGCAGGAGCCATGGATTCCTGGATGATCGCCCTCTCTTCGTCGGTAGGCGGTCGGTTGGTTTTCAGCAACGTCTGTAGAACGGAAGTATCTAAGATAGAACATGGACTGGGCTTTCGAGTTTCATATAGCGCTTAGACCTACTGTACGGCGGAGCTTTATCCATTGTTTATCGCCTTCTAAAGTTTCAGTAGAGGAATGTCGGAGGAACGGAACTGATCGAGGTCACTGACTCGCTTTCGTTGCTTAAACGTGTAGTCAGTATTTTAGGTAATCACATCTTCACACGTGATTCCTGTACCATAAATACGTAGGGTAGATCAAGGGTAGATAAACATGAATTCATATCGGCATTTATTCATTGCTCGAAGTTGATACTGATAATCTTTTGTCATAAGCTGAAACTTTGGTATGTAAACAATATTTATGCAACAGTGCAGCAGCACCGTGGGTTTTTTTCCCCGGATACAGACAGAATGCACGCATCCTCACTTTCAGCGCAGCGCACGTTTGCCTGAAGCGCACCGCCCAACCTGTGGATATTATGCACAGCGATGGCGGATAATTCGTAAGTGATTATTGCGTGGTACACAATGTCGAGATGCAGGCAAGATTCGGAATCTGAAGTGGTCTTGGCCTGCGCCAATTTGGGAGAAATCGCATCTGTTCCATACAGCTTTTGCGATTATCTACAGTGCACGAGCTGTATCAGGCAGCTTCTCAAAAAGTAAAGTTAAGGTACGTTGGCCGTAGATTGGTCTGCGCGGCCACTCCCGCATTATTTGACGTCAAATTGACTCATGAACGTCATATGGAGGTCTTCCGCAGGTCGAGTTTTTAGGCTATCAGTATAACTACAGCAGCTGACTTGGATCTTGAAAGCCTGACTGATCTCCCTTGTACAATTTTTTTTCATGGCAGGAAGCAGAGAAAACCCAAACCTTATGAGATTCTCCGGGATAACATCCTTTAAAACATTGTATCATGGGCGAATTCATCGTACAGAGGCCTTGAGGTATAGCCTTTACGAGCTAATTTGACCCTGAATAATGTGGAAATGGCGGTGCGGACCAACCGGCTAACGTGTATCGACTTTACTTTTGAAATGCTGCCTGGTACAGCTCGTTCCCCGTAGATGCTCAGTATGTCTAGTGCGATTGATACTCCAATTCGTGGATAATCCAGGTCGAACAGGCTTACACAGCGTAATTTCTCCCTACCTACCGCTGCTTTTACTGAATTTATTTTTGTATGCCCATATGACCGGACGGCGGTGTGATTCACCAGCGCAGCTCACCGCCGAGACGCGCGCGCCGTGCGTCGCTCGCATGCTCTTTGATTTCGTTGCCTGGTCTCAGATTTCGACAGTGGACAGCACACGTGCATCCGCAACGTCAAGCAGCGCGCGGCTCTCTTTTCCTTCACTCGCACACACCCGCGGCTGCTTGGCACCTCGATGCCATCCACGCGCGACCGTCGACTGACCCCTGCCCGTCCGTCCATCCATCCAGATTGTCAGCGCTCTCGGATCAAGTCTACGCGCACAGGGAACGTCGGGCTCACTCTAGCGCGTGCCCTCGCACACACGCACAGACTCCTCCGCGTACACAGACTCGTGCTTATTATGCAGTAAAAATGAGGAGGAGCGAGGGTACGTTGGACAGAGCGCCCGCGGAGCGCATATACTTATGTCATCAAGGCGCTGCTCCGAGTTGACATGAGCATGCGCAGGCGCATCGCGCATCACCACTACCAAGCCCACCCCGCCATGTTACGATCTAGCCTCATGCTTTAATTCGCGCAGCGTCCTCTGTCCACCACGTAGATCTCAGGAACTAGAGTTGAGAAGACGATTTAGAGTGTACGACATCCCAACGTCATGCGCCCTCCCACCTGACGGCGCTGGCTCTGCGTGTGCGTGTACATGTCCGCGGGCGCTCGCAAATCTTCCTCTCTCCATCGTCGTGGCTCCTCTGATTTTTCGCGGTATATTTTTTTCCCTCGCCATATCCAATAGTTCTTTATCCCACTAATACATATAGGACATGGGAGGGGCTCCCTTATTATTTTCTTCAATGCATTATATTCTCGTTTTCCCGCCTCGTCCTTATTCTCTTCGTATCATCGTCCTCAATTTTTTGCCTCATCTTAGCTTTTACGCCTCGTATTTAACGCTAACTCTCCATATATCGCGATCTCGCGCTGTTCCGTCCGTACACACGTGCATGAACGAGCGCGTGTTAAAGGGAAATGAAGGTCGTTCGTTTTCACGCCCGTATCTTCCACTCACAACTTGATTAACCCTCCGGCGCGAAAATTATATTGTACAAAGCGCACTGGATCTCCCAGAGTCTATAAGCCACTTCTACATCTATATTACGGTACCGCGGACTGGGTTAACGCGCAGAGGGGCTTAGCAGCGTATCTCTAATGCTTTACATGCAGATATTCTGGAATGCGCACGGATCTGCCGCACCCCTCGGGGCGTAGATGCGGAGTGTATGTACTCCAACATGTGTGTGACCTCTCCTGAGTGCTCATCGGGATTGGCGTTGGGAAGCCCGAACACGACACATACGTACGTACGCGGTGGCGGTGTGATTTGCACGCGACCTTTAACGCCGTCGTGTGACGCGTGCGCGGCGTGCGGGACGTGCCTCCGGTGCAGTTTTAATGTTATACACTTCGTTACCCTCGCGAATGGGGCTGGGGAGTAAGGCACAGATAGAGCGCGGTCATTGCGTTGTGGGATGAACGCCGTACGAGCGGATGAGGCGATGTGGGTAAGTTTATAGTTGGTTTTTAGTACTCAAGTGCCTATTGAGTCGCTGCAGATTACATAAATTATTCCATCGTTCTTGAAGCTTTAGAGTATAAATTAGTTCGTACTGGTGCTACACGTGAATCGCATGGAGGCACCGAACATAGGCAATGTAAATATACTGGCGGCAGATGCGAGAGCCGCGAAGAGCGGAACGGCAGTCGGTCGGCCCGGCGTGCGCGCGGATGTGTCATCCAGAATTCTCCGGACGCGTTGACGTTTAATGACGCATTGCTGAGCTTGAATGACCAGCCGTTCTCTATTCGCCTCGGGAGCATCCACTATCGACAGCCCTCGACACGAGCATGAGCACGAGCGCACAACTCGCAGGCGCCCCTCGCCACGGCCCCAGACGCCTCCAAGTCCATCCGAGCCCATAGCCAATGACGGACGTTGGCACCCACTCACCCACTCGCTCGCTAACAGCCTCTACATGTATGCGTGCGTACATGCTCCACGGTCGACGTCGGCTCCAGCGCGGGAGCTCCGCACCCGGCGTCTTCAGCTCTTTACATGAACGCACCGAGTGGCCCTAACAGGACAATTCACGCGCTGCTCCGCCCCATGCACTGCCTGTGAGCCATCCGCTCACCAGATTCAAGCTAAGCTTCCGCTTCCACGCGGCGCCAATTCAACTCACATTCCTTCCCGTCCTTCCTGCACGCCGCCCATCTTCCTTCGCACCTGCACCCCGCCTCAAGATCGTCCAGCACACTGCTCCTCAATCCGACCCTGCCCACGCGCAGGGCGTATGCCCTCCCTCCGCTGCCGCGGCCTTCGCACCAGCCGGTCGCTCACCTCTCCCGTCTTCCATGAAGAACACACGTTATCGATACCAGAACCACGCGTATAGGCACGGTCTCACTTCTCCTCGCTCCCTACTCTTCCCGCTCTCCCTCCCTCCCTCTCCCTTTCCTCCCTCCCTCCCTCTCGTCGCTTTTATCGTGCATCTCGAGCTCTCCCACCGTCTCGCGCACCTCCAGCCCTCCAACTATCTCGCCCATCTCGCGCACCTCAAGCTCTAACACCATCAAAACCACACTGCGGATCGCCTGCGTACCGGATCGTCACCTCCGCGGCCCAAAATCGCGTGCAGAGTGCAGACTCTCCAGCGACGTGCACTGGCATGTGACTGTCCTCTCCGCCGATTACACTGCGCCCGCACAACAGCCGGATACACCGCCCCCGCCCTCGCCGCGCACGCTTCTGCTTTTCCTCCTCGTCCACCCGCGATGCTCCACGCTAATTGACGAACCTGCAGACGCGTCGTTCATAATTTTTTTTTCTTCATTTTCAGGTTCCATTCAACCGCGCTCCACCTCTCGCTGCGTCTAGGCACCGCATTCCTGCATCCATCAGCTTTCGTACAGCTGTGCTTCTCTCCCTCGCTTCTCATCCATCATTCGATAGCGGAGCCAGCGCTGATGCTGAATATCATGGCTTCTTTCCTTCGCGTTCACTTCGCTCGTCAGAGGATTCACTTCTTCACTTTCCAGATCGACACCCCTCTGTCTGTCATAGAGCTCGGCGTCTCCCTCGACTCCAAGTCAGCAACTACACGCATGAACGTCGACACGCAGCCGCTGCCACCCGTGGGGAGGGTCATTCTTTTCAGCGTAAGTAGTACGTGTCGCAGAGCGAAACTGTCATATCGCTGTCTATCGATATCACTCATCCACATCCGCTGGTGATACCTCCCGTTTCGAAGCCCAACGCGAGAACGCACTTATACATACAATAGACCGAGCTGCATCGCTCACTCGCTATTCCAACGCACAGCACTCGCTGTGCACTCGTTTTCGATGCGCACTCCGCCCGATCGTTCGCTTGTCTCTCATCCTGGTCCTGCTCTCCGGATCTGGATCTCAATTTTTTTTTAAAAAAAACATCCTGCCTTACACAATTTAGTGCTGTATCGCGCGCCGCTGGCCCTTCACCGCCTCCGCGCGGCTCGTCTGCGTTCACATGTAGCCGTCGACTGATGGCATTGCTGCTTTACTGCCCACTGCTCACCGTTCTCCGTCTGTGGCCCTTCTACCGGGACTTGTACGCTCGACCGGCAGAACATGATGCCGATTTATTTTTGCGATCCTTTGTCGAGGAAAGCGATGCCGGCATTGCTTGTCCCCGCTTGCAGCGTTTCCATATGATAGGAAGGATTCATTTCTCTCTGGAGACGTTTCGCCTACTTCTTGAGCGGAAGCAAAGATACACCGCCGCTCTGAACATTCTTCCATGGAAAATGGTATTCATTTATATTCTCAGTATGAGTCCCACAGAGACACAGCGGCAGATATCCGACTTTGCGAAGCGGAAGAAGGCGGAGGGATTGGATGTTGATTTCTTCCTCGAGGGTATGACTACACCTAGGTAGGAGCTCGATAGAATCCTGTACCGAATATATATTCCTGGTGACATTGCTGTTGATGACGAAGGAATGAAATAGTATTAACCAGGTGCTTTTGAAGTTTAATTTTGAATGCCGCTCCGCTGTACCGCGTGTGCGTTGCGTGCTGCAAGTGCGGTGACTGCGGCTGGACATGGAAAAGCCCTCCAGCTGACAGATGGGGGCCAGGGTGTGTATGTATCTTCCGCCGGGCGTCGCGCAGCTGCGCTTCGAGTTCGTCAGCACGCAGTGGCGTACGCTTATGACGGGAGATATCAATTACCTTTTCTCTATGGTTCACTCGTTTAGCAGCATACACTCGCTTTTCTGAGGTTTTATATGCAGATAGTGAAAATGTGCACGGATCTGCCGAGGCCCGAGGGGCGTGGTGGATGCGGGATGTGGATACACCAGATTCAGAAGGACGCATGCGCGCCGCCTCCTCTGACTACGCTTCGGGATTTCCGACAGGATGCCTGAACGGTAAAAACGCGACTTTGGGAGCCGCGGCGCGACGTGCGCTCCACGCGCTACGTACAAGGCATGCGTCTGGTGTGGTAGTGGATGACAGGGCGTGAGGCGACGCTTCGGCGAACGTAGTAGTATATGAGCCGCTGGAGAGTATTTATTTAATTAATTCTAACTTTATTACCGTTGCCGACAAGGACACGGTCTAACATCTACGGCTGCTTTCGGCTTCCTTTCCTTTCTT
The DNA here is from genome assembly GCA_016801325.1 of Hypholoma fasciculare. Lineage (NCBI taxonomy): Eukaryota > Fungi > Basidiomycota > Agaricomycetes > Agaricales > Strophariaceae > Hypholoma > Hypholoma fasciculare. Next base: position 22,027 of record JAEKIV010000543.1, read on the forward strand.
GTCAGCTGGGGTCCTGTTACTCGTAACAGGTTGACATTTTTTATACTTA
>JAEKIV010000544.1:0-29326 GCA_016801325.1 Hypholoma fasciculare
CGCTTGAGGAGGTCGAGATTGGCCTGCTTGTGTACCATCCAACTTGTGAATTCTCGGGATCAGGGCTAGATATTTTTTGTTTCGTCCTTCAACCCTTGTTATGAGGCCCGTGTCGCCCGCATACGGCCTCCATTTCTCCTGGCTGCCGCGCACCTTTGCCCACGGCCAATGTATATGCGAAGACGAGATATTCAAGATCCTGAAGACTTCCTCTCGAGGAACAGGGCACACTTGGAGAGGATTGAGTTCCGCAAAAGAACGCGCTAGCTTGGCCACCTGGACAAAATTACGAGCTTCTGCATATATGCGACCTGGCGTCGAAGTGGCTATGGCAGATGATATGCCTCCTGGATTAGAGGAATGTAACAACGTTCTGCGCATGATTTCGAATACAACCGTTTCTTCCGATCCTGTCTATACCCAGGTGTAAGGGAAAAGTAAGGATATATTCGTAACGCTTACCTTGCACCTGATCTCCCATAGAATATCGTTCTCCTGGATCTCATATCTTTCCCGGTCTTCGTCAGAGTCGGATTCTGCGCGGTGATAGGCTTGCGACTTGGCTCGTGCGCGAGCGCGATCTATAATATCTTGCCACAAGCTTTGTGCTTGCAAGTCCTCCCCATACTCAGGCCTTGTCGGTCGATGGTGCGCATCGTGGGTGATATCATAGTTAGGATCCTCTATTGTTTGGGTTGCGCGTATTGATGAGCAGATCGCATTGGCGGTCACGTATTACGCACCTTGAATAAATTCCTGGTCATCCTCAGGCCGGTCATCCTCTTCTTGAACCGAATCATCGTCTCCAGAATGAATAGCCTCTAAATCAATGAAAACGTTCTAATGCATCTTATTGTTAATTGAAATCAGCATTGCGAAACTAAGTCTTCTAACGCACCCTTGAGCCTGGCATGTCATCTCATCTTGTATATCTTGTATCTAATTCAGGTTTTGAATATGATGAAAGGAAAAGAGGCGTGAGAACGATCAGCAGAGGCTTATATGTCGACGACAAGTTAAGGGCCGGCTACCCAGTGTCAAGGATTCGAGGTCACGCCGGTTCCGCCCGGCCCGCGGCAGCCCACCATTCGAGTTATTCAAATTGACATAGTAGTACCATGAACATAGTCATGTAAATGTCATTGGACGCCAAATGTACAACATGTAAAGGTCACGTTCAGTTTTAGTTCAGCTGAATGACATCTGCAATCTATCTAGTAAAAAGTCTGCGTCACAGATTTGTTTTGTCCATATAATAGATGTGAAAACCAGCTTTATCACTATCGAAATGAGCGATTCAAACGTCAGAGTTATTTTACAGTTCGTCTCTGTCTGCTCTGGGAGACACAGAACCCAAACCGTTCTGAGGACAGTCAATTTCTTGTGCTCATTGTACATATGCTCAACGACACAATGAAGGTCCATTGTAAACTTACATTGACGCACAAACAACAATGTAACTAATCTTTGAACTGAGAGATACGGCGCCAAGTGTGCAAAATGGCACTGGTCAAGAAATCAGCTTTAAAGAAAGCAGCGTTAGAAAGAGACGAATTAACGGTTAAAGCAGACAAACTTACTCGAGCCTCTTCAAATCCTTGGGGAGAGTTGCATGTTCAAGATCGCGTGAACGCGGCCGACTTCATGTTGCGTGTGTTCTAGCCAGTGAGGGTCGGCAACAGTCACAAGGACCAGAGTGCCAATGGGGATCCTGTAAGAAGATAAACCAATTGTTGGTAATGAAAAGAGGGACATACAGACATTTTATATGTGAGAGTATTGTTTGAAGTCGTAGAGTAAGCTGGTTGATGATAGAGAGAGGTGAGAGAGTATTTGTTTCAAGTTGTAGAGAAAGCTGGTTGATGATAGAGAGAGGTGAGAGCGATTAAGTGATCATAGGTCATTTTATACTCAGCAGGCTTTCTCGCGCCAGTCCTCGACGTCGACGATTTAGACATGCATAGTACGCTCACATTCCCTCGCACTGCGCTTGCCGATTTCGCCATCGTGCTCATATCCGAAGTCTACCGAGTTGGGAGCAACCGAGTGAGTCGGTAAACCAGGGATAAAGAAACAGATACGTACTCGCGCGGTGGCCCTCCGTGTTGCTGATATATCTCTGCACCGCAGCTCCGCAAACGCTTTTCGTCGCCATTTCTGGCCCATCTGCGACGCGCTGCTCCTCCTTCTACTCGTAACCGCTGCACGTTCTGTCCTCGTTCGAGGGTGCTGCGGCGGCGTGTGGCGGAGGAAGCGATATGGAAGGGAAGGACGTGAATGAAATACGTCCTGTCCTCGTACTAGAGGAACCGCGGCGGCCTAAGGCGGAGGGGCAACAACGATGGTTATGCACGTCATTTTCTCGTTCGATGGCTCCACGGCGACCTGAGGCAGAGAAGGTGAAGTGGGAGTGCAGGACGTGCATGCAGGACGTCCTGTCTTCGTTCGAGGCGGCTTAAGGCGGAGGAGGCGAGGAGGGAGCTCAGGACGTGTAATAATGCACGTCCTGTCCTCGTTCAATGGTGCAGCGGCGGCATGACGACGCGTCCAGCGACACCAGCGACCTCGAGCATGTCGCCGGCGCACTCACCGCCCTCGACGACGAGGACGGCGCGTCCTGGTCCCCGCGCAGCTTCCCGTCCGCGCCCTCCTCGCCCGCCCGGACAAGATCGGAACATACACACTCCCCGGCCCCCTCATGGACGACCACGCGCACGCACAGCACCGTGTCGCACCCGCACTCGCCGCCCATCGATACCCGCAGCTTCACGAACACGAACTCGAACTCGAGCACGCGTACGTACACCTTCTCGCCTACCGCCCCGCCCTCCCCACCGACTCTACTTCGCCGCTCGCCCCCCGCGTCCTTGCAAGCCCTCGCCACGCGTTGGAAGGCGCGCACCTCCTCCTCGACCAGCTCTGCTTCCAGCTCCTCCGGGCCCGGAGAATCAGCTTTCACACAACACATCTCCTTGTCTCCACGCACACGCACACCTTCGAGCCGACCGTCTCCCCCCCGGTGCGCTCCTCCTCCGCCTCCTTCGACGACATCTCAGGCGTGGATCTCGCTGAGCTGCGCGCCTACGCCGACACTGTAGACTCCGTGCGTCCCTCCCACTCCAGCTCCCCGCGCACCTCCTTCAGTTCGCATGCTTGGTGTTCGCGCACCTCCTGCAGCTCCGAGAACTGCCCGTCGAGCACCGCGCGGTCGCCGTCCGCCCGGATGATGCGCTCATGCTCAGACACCTGCGCGCGCAGTAGCCGGTCCTTCTCCAAACTCGCCTCCCGCAGCGCCTGCACGACCTCCTCGCTCTCCGCGCCTCCAGATCCTCCCTGCGGCCGCGAAGAGGTGTCGGAACGTCGGCGCCTGGCCGCTGAGCAGATGGGGCACCTTGTCCGCATTGCGCTGCTCAAGCGCTTTCACCTCACCGAGGTCTATCTCGACCTGCGCAAATTGCTGGCGCAGCCGCTCGGCTTCCCGCGTCTGGTCGGTAGCGTTTGCGAGCGCGCGCGTTCTCGCTGTGCTGCTTGGGTATATAAGCAGTAAGTTCCATGTTATGCTCTTCCGGTATCCGCCGCGCAACGCCTTCGCTCTCCATCTACGCACGGGCTCCAGGCGCCCAGATCGCTCCTGCTCGACGGTGAGGGACGCGCCCGACTCCGCAGATGCGGATTTCAGGCGGTGGATCTCTGCCTGCAGGGCAGACCTCTCCTCCTGGAAGGCCCGCTCCTGCTGCAATTTGGCGTCCTGCGTGGCGTGGAGCTCCTCTGCCAGTTCCTGGATCGCCCTTTGGTCATGACCTCTAGAATAGTTTCCGCCCGTTGATAGAAAAAGGTAGCTACATTGTGTGTTACCCGTTAGTTTAGAAACTCAGAGCGACGTTAAAGAGAACTCACAAGATTATTTCCTCCGCACAATTTTGATAATCGTCGCCCCATAAGCATAAAGCATGTTGTTCAACCCGGGAATATGCGATCCGTTAGTGGTAGATTGGCTGAGAAGAGTGTTCACGCTCTTCAGGTACTGAGGAAGAGTAGATCCGTGACTTAATCGACATAAGGCGGTTCCCAGAGTGACTACATCATCTATAACTTCGTTGATTGTGGGGGTGTCTAATTAGTCGGGTGGTCAACGTCTTATAGCATGCGAATGACGGGCTGACCGTGACTCACCCTTTGCTGCAGAGGCATTCTCTTCCGCGGTATGCTACAGTTGCTACTGGCTGCGTGCCATCAAGATCCATCTGGGCGGTGTCGCTTTGAGGGTTTTCGATAGCACCTTGAAGAATATTGCTGGTGGCGGCCAAGGCTGCCTGATAGTCCAATTTTGGGCAATAGATACGGAGAAATAATATCAAGAAGTACCTGAAATCGTTGTTTTCTGTCCAGTGGCTTCAAGACATTGCTCAGCAAATTGTGCATATGACCATTTGCCCTTCGAGCATCTCTCGAACTATTACGGAGTCGTTGGACATGCACGCATGTTTTTTGTGTGTCGACCGAGGTTCTTGTGTTCAGTGAAAGTACGATTACAACCTGCGACGCAGGCAAGCGGCGCCATGAGTCTTGAAAGCCCCCAGATCGCGGCGAATTCTTGGAAGGAGCACCTAGAAAAAACTCGAGACGATGTAAATCACTGGCAATTCATCACATATCAGGGACTCACTGGCACTGGTATAAGTATCAGAAAACAGATGCAGCGGCTCGGTCGATGGGAATGATACCCAAGGCCAATGTTTACGGGACGGCGATATATTGAAGACCTTGAATATTTCCTCCCGAGGAACAGGCGACACTTTCAGAGGGTCGAGATCTGCAAAAGACCGCGCTAGTTTCGCCACCTAAGGAAAGTTACGAGCTTCTGCATAGATATGGCCACCTCTACGGGACTAGGGGATTGTAGGGCTCTTCCCATAATCTCAAATACCACTTTTTGTTCCGACCCTGCCTGCAAACCTTGCGTATACGAGAGAACTATAAGATATTTGTAAAGCTCACCTTGCATCCGATTTCCCACAATGCATCATTCTCCTGTAGTACAAACCCATCCCAGTCATCGTCAAAATATCTTTGCAAGTTGTTTCGTGCTCGAGCACGGTCTATGAGGCCCTGCCACTGACTGCCTTCCTCTTCAAGTCCCTCTTCTTCGGCCGCTGCAATCCGACTCGTGGCAGCAAGGTACGCTTCATCACTGGTAAAATCGACAGCAACATCATCCGAGTCTGATATTGCGACAGGTTACATTAGCAGTGCAAATATAATTATAGGCGCTCAGCTATTGGACACCTTGTACAAAAGCCTCGTCATCTAAGCCCTCTTCTTCAGAATCCTCACAGGTTTGGGTAGCCTCTACGTCGATAAATATGTTCTATATATTTTATTAATGCCATCCCCTCAAATAATCTATTTGAACGAACTCTTAGACCTGACATTGTAGTGCAGTGCGATGGATTCTACTGTGAATTACGACATTTGACGGGAAAGGGAAGCAACGTCCATCAACGAGGGCAAGTTATAGAAGGCGAAGGACTTTAGGGCAGGCTACCTGCACACGTGATGTTTCAGCGTCATACTTGTAACAGTCAAACAAAAGGTTCTCCTAGTATCATCACACAAATCAGGCATAACCAGCAAAATTTATACAATTCAATCCCCTTTCATTCTGGTTAAGCATATGACAAGAATAAAACTACAGCAACAAAATATAGACCACACGGAGATGTCATTGGTAATCGCCAGTAAAGGAAATAGTACTTGTTAGATTGCAATGGGAGTGTTTCGATCCTGGAGACAAATACTGGACCGGCGAGTGTCTGAATCAAGGGTTCATTTCTTCCTTCGCTTGGTCTCCTCGCTGATGGTTGTCCCAGTCTTGCGTTTGGAATTCCCGAGCTGCTTCAAGGGTGCATAGACGTGAAGGTCTTCCCCTTTCTCTTTATATATTTTCCTGGCATTGTCAAGAACATCCCAGAATGCCTGGTGAGTGGCCTGGTTCTGCTGCTCAAAAACAGAATACGAGTCAGGCCATATCACTGCTCGAAGCTTTTCGAGTACTGGATGAAAGTCATCCCAATAGGATGGAAGGCACGCTAGGGTACAGCTCCTGAAGTTGTTGAGAGCAATTGACTTGGTACGGGCGAGGTCGCGATGGTTACCTACTGCCCACCATTCGTCCATACAGAGTGTGGGATCAGTGGCCAAAGGAATCGGGCTACGGAGGTGACCAGGCTTTTCGACGTAAGTGCACAAGGAAATGATAACATAGAAAAGAGATTCGAGATCGTGCTTCGGTTGATGCTTGAACTCCGAGGGCAATTTCCATTTGAGGGAGTCGAGTGCCATGTAAGGCAAGGTTCCCTGCTAGATAGTCAGATACCATACACGAAAAGCATGAAAAGCATCTCACTGAAGTAACACGATAGCCATCCTCAGTGTCCTGTTCCAGGGAGAAAGCATTATCGTAGTCTATGACCAGCCCATGAGCAGCAACAGGCACTGGCGCAGGCGCATCTGAGCTCGATGTAGTAGCGTTGGAATTCCCGAGAGAATTTGAATTTGAGCTTGAGGTGGGGGGCCGCTCAAGATTGCCGTTGTCCGGGTCTGCCTTGTCGTCGTCCCAAATCTGGTTGATCATTATATTGCCCAGACTGATATCACCGTGGCATACTTTACAGATCTCTGTGCTGTACTGCAGATCTATCAAAAACAAACAGTTAGATAAAATATCAGAGCTAATAGAATTATGCTTACATTTCACAACGTCACAAAGAATGTTGCATAGCTCCAACTTAGAGCGAAAGGCGGTGAGTGGGTCACCAATTGGTTTGGTGACAATTCGTCTTTGTATTCGCTGCACTTGAAGAGGGGGCTTGCCTCCGTGATGTACTTCGCGGCGGCGAACACGAGTAGCATCTGGAAATTCTTGGCCAATGACAAAGACCGGGTAGGTGTGTTTGAGGGTGTCCCGCATACCCTTGTCGGCCATGATAGTCTTGTTTATTTTCAAAAGATGACGAATCTCAGAGAAAGGCTTCGACTCTGATGGCCAAGAATCTTTCAGAATGAAATACTCTTTTTTGTGTCGGACAAGCCATACTCGAGTTGCCCGACCCGACACCTGGGAAGTGCAATGTATAAGTCTTACAATTTCGAATACCATTGTCTCTGGTTCATCATCAGCTGAGTCTGGAGTTTGACCAGTGACAGTTATGTGGGTTGCAAGGCCTGTGAGTTCGTGAATAGTCATGGTTTCATCAATACCAATTGCTGCAGGGCCACCGATAGTGAGGCAATAGAGGACTCGCACTAGAGTGGTGCAGCCTCCACCGTCAAGGGGCATGGGGCGGGAAGACACAATACCAGCGCGATCCACCATGACCAGAGACCACAGTGCCGAATCACCACCGCCGCAGAACACAAGAACAATGACAAATCGGCGGTAGACCTGTGTCTCGAACATTAGATGAGCTTTCTCTACGATGTTGCGTATCATGAACGGGAACTTATTTGGGGTGGTGGAAAGTTCGATGAAAGCCTTTATCGTCTCCCAGCCGGGCTTGTAGTCCTTATTGGATTCCAATGTGGGCGCAAGCGCGTTATCGAAGAGAGCGAGGTCGGGCTTCCTACACTGAGTACCCCCCGTTGGTGCGGAGTTTGCAGCCCGGGAACTCCACGTCCGCTTACAAGTGAGATCGCCTGGGGCAGTTTGCTGCCCATTAAAGATATTGACCAGGGTAGTTGACATGTCGTTGAGCCACTTGACCATAGGTTCTTCTTTGAAGACAGGTGGTGGGTTGGCAAAATAGTTCAAGTTTTCGTTCCAAGCAGTGGAGCCCATGAAGATGTCTCCGAATGGTCGACGAAATGCACCTTCCATGGGGAACAGATCGTTTTGGATCCACGACTCGGCGAGGTCCCGGTATTCTCGATCCAGTTCATAAGTAATCAGATTGTCATGGCGAATGTTGTTGTCTTTCTGGAAGATCTTGTAAGTTTCCTGGTCGACTATCGTTGTGAGCGAGGAGCGTGCAATGTGTTTGGTTGCAGGTGTGAGCACCGTCTTGATGTAGGACTCAAAGTGGGTTGGCTTGGTGTAGGCTGATAAATATAACGGGCCAGGCAGGGTAGGGCGAGGTGGCTTTTTCCCTGGGACGGCTGGCATTAAAGCTATAGGTATCGCATAGGCATTGACCGTATACGTCGCCTGTGCGGCTGCGACGACGAGTTGAGATTGACTCATTGTCTGTAAGGAGTTGGAATAACTTGAATGTTCTGAACAGCTGAGATCAATTTGAATGTAGTCGTTTGAATCGATAGGGAAAGAGAATAATGGGTATGTGGGAGAAGATTGTTTGCTTGGTTCTGGTTCTAAATAATAACGTGAGTCAAGGCGAGTTGTTACGTTCGATAAGTTAGGCGACATGGCTGCAGGATAAGCTTTGTGCTTCGGTGATCGACACAAGCGCTGTTCAAGTTCCTGCTTCTGGCAGATATTATGTAATTACGTCATGAGTAACTGACTCATTTTCAAGTTCACCGTCACACACCCGGGCCTCACGTTTAAGTTCGACTGAGAGAAAAGAAGACTTCCAATAATCAAGATAATTGATGACTGTTCCCGTACAGAGTACACAAATGTTATGACCAGTATATACAAGACTGGCCTCTGAGCGTTTCACCGAATAATAGCGCTTTCCCAAACTTCTGAGTGTCCTATAAATAAGTCTGAATTAATCTGAATTAATCAAACTCACTTGATCAACTTGAAGGCGCGCGTAGTACCTCAGGCAGCTGCAATGCCATAGAGAGATACAATGCGGGATCCGGAACGGGATTAGCTCACCACCGAATAATGATTATCAGCTTAACAAGGTTTCTGTGCGTCGCAAAATACAACAAAGGGTACTGCGTAGTGTCGTGCATTCTACCATCAACGTTGTATGTCCGTTATACTTTTTCGATGCACGAAGAAAAGATGCAAAAAAGGATAGAGTGATTTTATATGCCAGGAAAACCTCCGGTCCAACTTTGAGTGGCTTTCGCTAATTTGGAAAGGCGTAAAGTAGCGAAAGATGCCGAAGTACAGACAACTTTCCAACATAATGTACATCATCTTTGAAAGTTGCCTACCAACTCTGGAGTCTTTGAACAGACGTCTTTGACTTTCGCATGTTATCTCCGAGTCTGAATGCACTTTCAGTCCTATTCTGTGTTTCGTTCGCGCAAAATTTCAATATAATGATGAATAAATCGACTGAGCAGGCAAATAATACAGCAGTACTACTATAGCCTTGTCACTATAAGCTCTCCACATACTCAGAAAGAACATCGCCGTAGTAAGCAGTTCCTTGGAGCAGGCACGACTCACCGTTCTAGACTCAGTGTATTCCAGCGTTACGGGTGCCCTATGATGCGACCGTCTTTCTGGTATCTTCGCCATGCAGTCATGTTCTTTTCGTAGAGCGGATGTCAGCACGGCGCACCTAGTGACATTGTAACCTACGTCATGAGCGGCGGCGCTGCGCGTCGAACGACCCTAAGCCGGATTATTTGGAGGCAAGTTTCACAACCTGGAAATGAGCAGGACAATGCGGAGGTGAGCTGGGAGCTGAGCACTGCCCGAACAAACTCACCGTGTCAACAAGACATCGTCCGTCGTCTATTCACTATTGTGAGACGCGTCAATACTATTGCAAGGCGCGTCAATAGCTGGCGCCTCTACTTTCGTGCACGGAGAGCCACAGAGCGTCTGGATATGCGCCAGTGGTCAGCAATACGCGCTGAAGCACTGACATGTCGTCCTCAAGGACAGACGTACCTGTATAGAGTGCGCAGAACACGGCCCGGGAATGGGGGATATGATGCGCTTGGTGTCGTAACCCACATCAGACCGTGATGGCTGCGATCGTCAGCTAGTTCGCGTAGACTAGATGACGAAATATGTTCCCACGGTTCAAGTGTTCACGCAGCATTAAGACAATATTAAATTAGCAAATTGGCTTAATATACTAAACGACAATGGTATATTCATATTCAAGAAAACAGAACGTTTTAAGGTTTTTTGGGTTTATATATGCAAATTAATCTTTCGGCTCTTGGCTGAGCATAGCCTGAGGCCTTGAAAGTTTGCATTGTGGACAAAGCAGAACTCTTCCGTTCCGGGCCTCTCTTTATTTTTGTATGTCATTACAGATCCGTGTTGGATCCGTGATGAAAATATGCATTAGAATCTGAATGTCAAGCAATAGATTCTAGGCGTATTCTGGGATGGACTCGATTTTATTGAATTTCATTTCCCAAGTTTTTCGCGCGCTAAAGTTGCGTTCGCGCTCAAGACTTGTGTTCGCACACTTGTAACAAAGTATATTTCTACTATACAAGCTTTATATACCAAAAAATGCTCTTATACATGTCAAAAAAAATTGTGTTTATGTTTTTGGAGTTTATATATGCAAATTAAGTTTTCGACACTTGGCTGAGCATAATTGCCGCCAGAAAGCACCGTCCGCGCTCCTCGGATGTTCCACACAACAATTCCGATATATGATTATAATCTATAGATCGTGAAAAAACGTTTTCAAGGTTTGTCAAGGACTTAAGTTCGCCGATCAGAAATTTAGGGTACGAGTTCGAGCCTCAATCATCGCTTAAGCGCTTACCGCTTATCAGTAAGATAATCTCGCTAAGCACTTAGGCACTTCGCCGCGACTGATGGACAAGAGGTCTGCGGCAATCCGTCCGAACGGTTCTGTCGAATTGAAATCCTGGTCCGGGGTTTCTGCAAATCCGTGACGCTTCAAATTCCAGGCCGGATCACATTTCGAGTGGACAGCTCTCGCCCGCCACATCTGTGCTCTGTTGGTTTACTTATTTATTTATGAATACAAGCGGAAAGATGACAACTTCGTGCTTCAATTGAGCTTCGATGATTATTTACTTTCTCTTCGGCCTGCTCGCCATTTCGCAGAAGACATGATCCGCTTTATTATATTTTGCAGCCACACTTTTTTTAAATATAAGTATATGTAGTTAAGCTTCACCACGATACATAGGATTCTTTCGGTTCGTCCTAGCCACCGGGGCTTACCTTTTTAGCCGAAATGACTTGGATATATTAAATCCCTTTCGACGACGAGAAGTGACAATTCTCAAGGTTTTTCACTGGCAAATCTTGAAGCGGAAAGTCACTGGTTTTACATTGGTTTTGCTCTAGTACTCACGGCTGTGAAGCGCGCCTATGTGGCTCCCGCTTATCGCGGACAAGTACGCGTCCTGTAGAAGTTCGAGTCAATGAATTTAAATATTCGAGTCATGTAAGGCTGACCAGATGCAAAAATAGAATTTTCGCATCGTTAGTATTACATAACTCGGATAATTGTTCGTTTTGTCCTACTACCGTGTCACGGTGATCGCTAATTTGCCTTTTGACACAAACACGCTTTTCTAGCCTAACGTTATGCCAAATGCAGCATGGATCTACGATACTGCACTACGCACACCTTTATCGTCCCTCTTTGGACTGGGACTCTTTTTCATTGCCGTCTCTCAAGCTGCTTGTCTAACTACCATGGTCCATAAAGTTAAACCCCCCACTGGTCAACGCGATCGCCGTTCTCTGCCTGTCCCGGAAAATGTGCGAATCTTCAGGACGCTCACTGCGATGCTCTCTTACGTTCCCCGTGCTCGACCTATACCCCCCCTGGACAACATCCGACAAAAGTCTTTTGACAGAAAGGATGAGGTATCTCTAAAAGTTACTGACGCTTTCGTTCAATTGGCAAACCTGAATGAGTGCGACGTACTGGCTGCTTCTGCAAATTCTGGCTTTGATGAAATTAGTCTTATGAATTGTGTTTCGTCCCAACCGCCTGCAACAGACGAAGAAACTCCCAAAACATGGTCGTCAAGTTTCAGGGCCTTTGCCCGTAAATTTCTGGGACGGATAGTCTCTTATGGCTTTGTTCTTGTGAGGAATGATCGTTTCGGTGACGATAGCTCGTTCTCTTCAGATTCGAACCCAACGATAGAGCAGTGTACACCTCCAAAAGACCTCAAGGAAGGTCAAACCGCCTACGAATATATTGCTGGTCTCCAGACCAATTGGTGAGTTTTCAGCAATAATATCACATTAACGTACTCATTTCCAATCAAATAGGCGCAGACCAACACTTACCACACATTTATGGATCCTTACAAATATGTTGATGGAGGGCTGCAACCGCAAGTGCGTAAAGAATGCGCCATCACGCGCCTCCTTTTCCAAAAACCTGTTCCGTTACATCGCCGCCACATCCCACCAAAAGATTCTTCGTCGACTTAATCAAAGACTCTCCCGACCTTTCACGGATTCTCTCATCAAAGTCAAGGCGGAGAAAATTCCTATCCCATCCCGATCTTCTGGCATTGCGCCTTTATTGGACGAGCAGAGTGACGCTTTTGATAAAGACGAGCTTAAAAATGACTCACTCTTTTTGGAAGACGTTGTGAAGCGAGTTCATAAACTTTCTTTCATTAAGACCAGAATTCCCAACTTATCCAAACTAGCTCATGGCGCCTCGCCACCTCGAGTCATTTACACCGACGAGACGTTTACTGAGTTCCATCTGCTATTTATTGAGCTCTTGAAATGCTTCAAGGCGAGCTTGGAGACAACCGCATCCCTGACCAAAGCGGAAAACTCAAATTCCGATAAATTGAGGGAAACCCTGTGTATTGCGCAGGAGTGTGCATACGCGCTACTTCGATTAGCAAGAGGTCATGCATTCAAAGTCCACATCGCAAACGTTGCATCATGTATCAATTTCCCCGTCTTCACCAACCAAGGCTCACTGTCCCAAACATTACCTACGGTGGATAACAAGCTTAATGAAGGACCTGACCATAACAATCCGAACAATTGCGGGCAGGACAACAACAATGAGCCTAACGGAAGACCTGAAGACTCGGACGACTTCGAGGGAATCCAACCCGGGAATCACGCAGGCTGGTTGCTCTTGGTTCTATCCCCCTTTTATGCCATCGAGATTGTATTCCCGTACCTGATTAACTACAGCAAAGCCAAATCAAATATCGCCATCTCCATCGAGGCCAAAATCCTGAAATCTCCCCTGGCATCGAATCAGATGTACCCGTGGCAGGACCTTCTGAAAAACGACAAGTACTTTCCCACAAAGAGCGACGACAGCTATTCCAGCGAGGCCGACGTGAGTAATAATACTCTGCTCCAATTTCTAAAGGAAACTGCAGCCAAGGCAGCACGCGCTCAGCATTTGTCGGGTTTGATTTCATCGGCGTCTCAGAGATGGGGTGTCCATGACCAGCCAAATTTCGACTTGAAGAAAATGGAAGAGGCTGTGAACGGCTTGGCTAGTGCAAAGGACCTGCCTGTCATCGGATCAAAATTGGATCCCGTCGACCTCAATGTCACTGCGCGATTTCTCCGAACTACACTTCAACAGTGGGCTGAGAAGAAGGATGAAAAGCTCGAGGTCTCTATCGCCACCAGTCTAGAGCAATTATATAAGGTTCTGTATCCTCTCCCCCCCGGTTACGCTTACGTCGCAAATCTTCACAAGCTCAATCCGACGTTCAAAGGTGCTACACATTGCGAAGCTTCTCTTGCCAGCCTCCTCGACGACTTCACCACACATGGCACAAAATCCAAGCTCGTTGACTACGCAAAAAAAAAAGACCTATCGGGTGTATTGTCAGATATGAAGGTGAATATGTCCTCTTTCATAATTTTTTTGTTGAATCTTCAACTTTCGGGTTTACAAAACAGGGTTTTACGCGAGTTATAGGAGTCTCAAAGCGTTGTTGTCCGGTATGCTCGCGGTTCCTCATCGAGTTGACCGAATGGGTTGGCGGAAAACCATTCATTGTACGAGGAGCACACTCCCTCATTACTCCTTGCACACTACCACCCTGGACCCCAAGCGAAGTTGTTGACAAGATGATCAAACACTTCGCACCCATGCTGAGAAATGATCTTATTGCGTTGAGGAGACAGATAATGGATTCTCAGGGCTCTGTCGGCCCAAGTGGCAGGAGTCGATCCGAGTCCACTGGATCGGCCACACTTTCTACCTGTGGTTCTGTAGACAATGTCTCCCAAGGCGACTCTGATGATGGCCACAGTGGCGGCAATTGACTGGTCTGAGTCCCGACCCTGTATGATACTTTCAACAGCTACGCTTTTGAGTCAGGCTTGTTCATTTTGTTTCCGGCGCTAGCCTCAGTTTGGAGTCTCATTTACAATGATTCTGTGTCTGTATTACTTTGTATTATCCTATGATTGCGGCATTTGGTGTATGTAGGAGACAAGAATACCATTTTTAGACCATCAGCTCGTCCGGGCCGAACATATGTTGTGTAGGCTGCCCTAAAGTCTTCGCCCTAGATCAACATGTTTCCCACGATCCCTTGCGTCTTACCGCTTTTTCAAGTTCCTATGACAGCCACCAGGACCAGGATTGCTGCGTAGATTCTACAAGGCGTACACCATTCCATAGTAGAGTATTAATCGCGTATCTATATTCCTAATATATCATCAAAGAGTGCTTACTTTAAGTCGGTCAAATATACATGGAGCGTAATGTGTTCACGATATCAAGTAATGCATGTTCACATGTAGAATGTTCGCACTTTATTAACATACGTCCGAGTCTAGCTAGCAAATTTCGAGCTCGGTGTTCCATCATTCGAGACTATCTGCTGCACCGAGTCGACATCCTAAGCGATCTGGTGCATGTATTTGAGGTAGACAGCCCATGCCATGTACGTAATATTCACAACCTCTACCATGGTGTCAACTCAATTGACCCCATTTCTATTAGCGCCTCGCCCTCAATTTACAAAATCATGAGCGTTTTCTCTTTACGTCTCATACGCGAGACTCTCTCATGATTCGACGGCTTCTTGGGGACCCCCAGTCTTCTATTGGCGCTGTGACGCAGAACCTGGCCGCTAAGCACAGTCACCAGGTATCAGCTCTGCTGACAGCCTATCGTATTTTGGATCTGGAACTGCTACATAACGGCCCAGAATATCCCCTCTCACTGCCTCCTCTATATCCAAACCGCATAACCCCTGAGATGCTTGCGGCGCACAAAGTCAAGGAACGCTGGAGGAAACTGGAGAATTGGCAGGTGCTACTTACCGAGTTCCGGAACTGCTTCTATTCTAATCGCCTCTCCCTCGAAGAAGAAGACCTCATCTTAGTTGAAGGAACATCAATACGCGGGTCTCTCTCCCATCTTCAGGGATTAGCTGGCTCTCACTTAAACCAGCAATTCGGCAGCGTGGTGCAGAACTTTCGCGGTGCAGCACTTCATTGGACCTTGTTGCATGAAACAGCACGTCCAGATAAACAGGAGCTTCCAAGCATTCCTGAAACTACCTCTGCTATTGTTGACAAGGACACTCTTCGCCTGTTGAATGACAGATATCCGCCTCATATCCGGGCACAAATGGATGCTTACCTGAAACAACATAGTCAAGGCGAACTGGTCTTGCCCTTGCATTTGTCTCTTTTGCTGACACCTTGTTTTTTATTAATGTCGACTACCTTGGTTAAAAGCAAATTTCCTCGACAATCGATTTATCAGGTGAGTATCCCATCAATTGCCCTTATACTCATCCCCTAAAGCGTCCTCTAGTTGTCATGTGCCCTCGGAAATCAGAAGCCTGCACTTCTCACCCGAGTCGAGAAAGAGATCTGGAACGCCTTTTTCAGAATTCGAGAGAACTCCAGCATGTCAGTAATTCATGACGCGTTCAAAGAGTTTCTTGAGTCGACTGCTGTCATGGAGGCGATCAGCTTGTCGCCAACGGATCCCGTTTTTTCATTCTTTCAACGTAAGAGACTACAACGTACTATTACTCGAACTGAACTAACCAGTATCTACAGACTGCGACTTGTCGCAAATTACTCTTTTGGATGAAACAAGTTCACCAACTGCTCCTCAACTACTTCCATTGTCGAATACAGGCTCGCAGGTCGATACACAGGAACTGACGGCCGAGGGCCCAGCGAATACACGTAGCGGCAAAGACGACTGCAATGAAGTTGGGAGGGACGTCGTGGGTGAACGCAGCGATGTAGACGACGGCCATGGGCCCCAGGAAGATATGTTAGGTAAACACAACGGTGGTGGTAATCACGACCATGCAGCGCAGGAGGACGTGGTGGATGAACGAGGCAATGGAGACGACGGTAGTAAAGAGCAGGAGGACATGGCGGACAAAGACTACGGTGGATACGGCGGCGATGAAATTCAGGAAGACAGTATGGACATTGACCACGATGCACACATCAACGAAGAAGCCCAAAAGGTATCCGAAAAAGATGCAGACAATGGTAGGGCAGACAACGGCGATGGCGCTCAGAAGGGGTGTATCGAAGAACAAGATAGAAATATGGTGAACAAGGTGTCCCCACAGCACACGGACCGCGGAGCGAACAACGAGGTGGACAGAAACAGAAACCATAGTGGCAACGGAGCTATTGATAGCCGCGGTGACGTAGAGAGTGAAGACGAACCCGACGACCACCCTGTACACCGGGTGGAGGATGATTCAGACGTCTGCATGAAAGACGGTGATAAGGGCAAGAAATCAGAGCCGGCGCCCAAACCCCTGAAGCGAAAGGCGGAAAAGCGCACTGATCAGGTCATAGACCGCGAGGAAAAGAAAGGGCGGCCAAAAAAAAAGCGTAAATATGGGAAAGATACCGTGCTTGAAGATATGATAGAGGAAGAAGAAATGACGCAAGGTCCTCGGTGGGTAAGACTAGGGGAAGACATATTTGTTAGTTTGTTATGGCTATTTCTAAGAATGGCTTCACTGATATTGATTGATAGGTTGAGACCTCGTTTCGCAATTTTGATTTATCATCCAGGATCAAGCCAAAGCTACGCATGGGACGGAATATAAAAGCATGGGGACCGCAGGGCCAGATATTTGAGTTTGAGCCTATAAGTCACGTACGCTTCTCCCTCTGACCTGATTCAGATGGAAACATAATTAGTCTTGAAGGATCGCGCAGCTATGGACGATCTAGGGGCCTTATTTACTCGAATTGAAGAAGGCTACGATGAAGGAAAGCCTTTATACCTTATAGATAACAGGCAAACAACCCCTTCAAAGAAGTCTGTTTTCAAAATTATCAGCGAAGCGGAGTTCGTCGCACTGGAGCCGTCTGAGGTTCAAAATATACTACGTGAACAGCACATTGTCGTCACGGGCATGCAACACAAAGTGAAGAACTTTGAAGAGGCCTTGCTCGAGATCGCAGACTTGGATTGGACCATTCCGATTCAAGGTGGATATAATCTGATTTTCACATCACAGCTGACTGATACGCGTTCAAAGACCATACCTTTCCGGACGGCCCCGAGCGGACTCGTGTAGGTACAGTAGCTGACATCCTCAAGGCTTCCCAATCAGCAAATTCGAAGATCTTAAATGGCCTGAGTTTCAAGGATCCTTGGGCAGGAATACGACGATCCTCTTTCTCTTCTGATGCTCATGCACTGGGGACTGTTTATAATCAAGAAGGATGGATCAAAAAGACCCCATCAGTCGAACATCTTCGCTGGAATCTGGCAGCTACTGAGGGCGCTTTTCATCCTTGGCACATCGATAGTGATGGGTACGGCACATTTGTTAATGTAATGACAGGGTCAAAGTGGTGGATTGTCGCACGTCCAAAAACTCGTCTAGGTATTGATGTTTTCAACACTACTCCGTGTTTCTTGGATGATGCAAATCAAGACAACATTGAAGCTGAGGCCATCCTCTTGCAACCTGGCTCACAACTGTAAGTTCTATCCTTATGTCCGCCTTTAACAAATCATCACTACTATTCAACAGGATCATGCGGCCCAACACATTGCATGCTGTTTACACACCAGAGCATGCTGTATGCCGAGGAGGGCATTATTATGCAACTTCGACGATGCAAGACACATTTTCAGGACTCGTGCATACTTTTGTATGTGAATTAGTCGTCACTAACGCCATGTATCCGGAATCGCGATTTGTCTTGGCGGAGATGATAAATTTCTACCACACGGCCCTCGTAAAACAGGCCAGTATCAAAGGTCAGTCATCATTGATGTACAGTGTTTTTATGTCGTGATTCTTATCATTGGGTCAAGGATCTGCAAAAGATCATGTACCCGACTTGAAGAAGGAGAAACCTTTCATCGATCTCCTGGTTGTGTGTAGTCTCGGAGTGTTGATCAACGCCCTCTGCCACATGACATATTCGGCACCTGGATTGAGTCGCGAATCGAGAATGAACAATGCGCAAGACCAGTTATGGAATTGCTACGACGTTAACGGTCTCTCTGAGGACGACCGGAAATTGCTCTGCTTGGCGCGAGGGCAGTCAATTGAACTCATTTCATGGCTCAGCGTGACGTATTCAACTGGGATACCTGACATGCCCGTCCAAAAGTTGTTTGCAACCGTTTTGGTCGACATATGCGCAATGCTATGCAACTACAAGTGGCGGGCTGACAAAGCAAAAGTCGCAAGTGCCCCAGCTTTTACTATTGGGCGGCTCAAGACTCAGATTTATGCAGCTTTGTCGTTGGTTATTCAGAGACTAGATCCATCTCTCAAGACGTTCAATCACCTCAATTGGGATCCAAGGAACTGGAAATTTCCCATAAAGAGTAGCTGTGTCGAAAAGATGTTGCCCCAGTTTGCAGGTTTGAATAATATCCAGAAAAGCTCAGCTCCCCCGTACGAGCGGAAATCCTTAAAGGAGCTATTTGAAATGGGTGAAACAATTCTTGACCGGAAATTTGCAGAAAGGCTTGAGATCAAACGCGAGATTATAGGTTTGTCCTATATGATATCACATGTGTTTAATACTGACGTTACGTTTCACAGACATAGGTGTTCCAGTGCCGCAACGGCAATGAGCTGTGTAGTGAAGGTTTTCTTACGTTCCTTTTAGTGATGTAGCCGTAAATAGCATTGCCAAAAGAATGCCCTGGTCTATTCAAGAGAGAGTGGCTGAAGCTTGATCTTACTTACGGTGCCAGCATTATGTCTCGGTAGTAGGAGCGAAGCTTCATCGCTAAATCTCCTGGTGAGATTTATCTTGAATTTAATCACTGGATGATATCGTAGACGTCAACTATGAGATCGGACAATATCTAAGCCAAGATAGATATCTCAAAACAAATTTTCAAACGGATGATTAATAAAAAGAGTCTCAAATTATAACATGCATACGGTAGGCGCCTAGTTCTGACTGCCACTCACTCTAAATATTGTTTTAGGAGACCGTTCCCATTATCCATCCACTAACAAGGGAATATTCGGTCGCTGTGTTGCAGAAGGTGGATTTGTTCTTGGAGAGCGCGAAGAGGAAGTCGAGGATGGCCTCCCTGTAAGATACACCTCACAAATCCTCTATTATACTGATTTTGACATCTTTTGCGATAGCTCAAAGACGATCAATCGGATGTTTCGCAAGCCACCATCAGCTCGGAAGGTGAAAGTCGCGAGGAGACGTCGAGCGCGTCAATGGCGTCAGTCGACAATGCGTGCTGTTTTTGAGTTACCGCTAATTATCAGACACACTGCTTGAAGGCATCTAGGGCGATCTTATCGTGCCGCCTGTCAAGATGATGAAGCTCGCTTTGCTAGAGAAGGCGCTCGTCAGTCTGGGGCTCTGCTGCCTGATTGCGAAGGTGAGCCGCAAACTTAGGCTCTTATCACGTTGCAGTGGGCCTCAATCTTTATATCATAGACTATGACTTTGAGTTCATTCCAACTGTTCGTCAGCCAAGCTCGGAACGCGCCCAACTACTGCGAATCATCATGGATTTGCTGATCATGTACAGCTAAGAATTCTTCGGGCGCTCAGCTGATATTGTGGGTTCATCAGTGCTCAAGTTTTTTCAAGGCCCCCGGTTCTCATGTTTTTCCAGGCTGCCAAGAACCTCGATTTCTTACTGCAGATACTCAAGGCTGAAGAGTCTGCTCGAGCTCAAGCGATCATTGTCACTGAGTTCTGCAGGCTTCTCCTGGCCGACATGATCACAGAATCCAGGGGCAGTGCCTCCGTTTCTCGTTTATAGTTGTGCTAACTTAAAGTTGTCCATGGTCCTAACATATCTCACTCTGATGTACATTGCCCCCGCTACGGCAGAGAACCAAGAAGTCCGGCAGTGTCTTTCGTCTCTTTTCCGACTCTTCGCCTGCCAATCAGGAGGTGAGTACTCCCTAACATGAACGTTTGACCCTCGCTTACGTAAACAACTCATATACTACCTACTTTCGACCTCGCCGCTGTTCGCATGTGCTGCGATCTGGAGGATGAAAAGGACACCTTATCAGTTCGGGCAGCTCATGGTTGACTTGATTGAGATGTAAGTGTTTGGCTCACTTTTTCAAAAGAGAAAGAATTGGATGATTAACTTGAACTTACTGGTTTCCACTCGTGTATGCAGTGCTGTCAAAGATACGCAAGATCTGTCCCACATCGACCTTGCGACAGAGATACTGGTTGCTTTGTATGATTCGGACCACACGCGTATGTTGTACATTGCGAATCCGTGCTTTACCGACCAGCAGAAGTCGCTGTGCCAACGCCTCGGCCAGCTAATAAAACCTAAGATGAATTGGTTCCTGACGTACCCGGCAAGACCGCTGATGAATGGCGGAAACAGTTGGATGAGTCTAGTTACTTGCTCTAGTCTTGTGCGAGTGACCGTTGATGGAATATTTGCTGGCTTTGATATCGTCGAAGTTCGATCTAGAATATCCCCCGAAATGGCTTGCTGCTCATCTCTTGGTCACAGAGGCCCTCTTTACACTTTCCGACGAACCCAAATCCATATCACTACCCAAAGAAAATCAACCTGTGGTGAAATACTTCTTCCATACACAAAGCGACGGGCCAAGGAGAAAGTTTTGGCGTGTATTACTTCAATATCAAGGTATGCTACTAACTTTTCCATCCTGAACTTCCCTCAGTAAAATAAAAAGATCGTCAAATTATATCTCCACATCAACGAACATGCCTCCGCCCGCTCACGTCATGAAACAAACATTCGCTTTGGCAACTATTCAGGAGGCTAGGATAGAATTTCAGAGCTGGGTCTCTCGGCAGTAAACCCAGTATTTTATTAATCATTCCTTAAATTTCGATTAACTTCATAGCCGATCCAAAAACAGACAGTGCTTTCACGTACCCTGCGTCGGGCACGCAGGTGCGTTTGTTCCTTACATTAGCGTGTGCGTGTGGGCTGACGGTTTTATGCGTGTGTTGTGTAATTCGGCCAGGAGGCCGACGCAAGATTTTTTCGAGGTAAGCTTCATTTTATAAAACAAATATTGCGAAAGGCGATGGCAGCAGGACCCCTGAAAGTTTATTAGAAGGCCTGATCTCGATCCGGATGAAAACTGGCGAAATTTTGGAGATGCCTTAGCACTGGTCTGGATAAAACCTGCACTTTTTTTGCTCAACATGCCTTGTCCGAATTTCCGGATAAAAATTGAGAAATTTCTGGAGGTCTGATCCTCTTCCGGATAGAAGCAGGCCATCCGGGAGTCAAATGTTGATTTGGAGCTCCACAAACGCCTCTAACTATTAACAGAATTTCTAGGTACCCATACTTACTTGCAATGATTCAAGACCTTGGGCCGTGTGTAGGCAAAATTCGGGAAAATTTCAAGACAAAAACGCGACATTACGGTTTTTTACGGCGAATTTTTCGCATGCCTGATCCGCCATCCGAATAAAATTTGGGCTAGCTCGAGGGCTTGCCCATTGTTCGGATTGATTTTGACCGAAATTCAATCAATTTTTTCCGGATAAAAAGCGCTCAAATTAGCAGATTTAAGATCAGGCATGGGTCCTATGGCAGTGGATGTGTAACATACATATATGTCACCGCGCTTGCCTTTCCAGCGCGCGCTGTGCTGCGATGTGATGTAGTGCTCAGTTTTAATGTGCCTGCCTCCGTGCCTTTAGTTCCTTAGTGAATAGGCCCCTTTTTTTGGCCTGCGGCAGGTGTGGTGTTTTCGCTCATCCTCTTCCTACGATGCATGGCTAGTCGGAGGGTACGTCATTTCAACATTTGTCATTTTTTTTTGTGGGTCGTGGCTCATGGTAGTGTTTCATGTCGTCCAGGCACTAGGTACGTCTACACCTTCTCGTACGCACTTGGGGTCCTCACGCTCTTATAGAATTCTTAATGTGATGTGCTCGTATTAGTTCAACTAATTTGACGAGACGTGGCACGAGATGCACATCGTCACGGACGTGTCCTGCGCGGGCTCCATCAACGAGCAGGGGAACAACGAACTCACGAGGCGGATGACCCGCGATTAGCAAAAAAAGTGGCGTTTTTGTCTTAATTGACGCGAAAGAATGGTAACACATACCTGACGTGACGAGAATCCTCATCGTTGACATTCGTTTGGCTAGCTTGATAAGTGGTAAACCTGAAGTATGATGATCTTTCATCAACCTTCCTCATGGCTAACAGTGAGTGCCAAACTCAGTATCCTCTAACCCCTGGGTAGCAACTGACAATTTGCTCATAGGGTCCACTTATTCTATCTACCTTCATGGCACAATGTTATCAAGAAATGCAGGACGCCGCGAAGACGCGATACTCAACGTTCAAATTGCAATGCAGCTAGCGAGCGCAGACGTGAACGCATGCAAAATCTCGCGTGCATGGCGTGTTGTATTGTAGTGAGTATCTTACGGCTTTTGTCCTCTGTCTCTGACCGCGGCATTCGGTTGCAGTCAAGGCATTCACTCTTCGCGCAGTGACCGCAAGCCGCACTACACCCTGTTTGGATTTTCTCGTTTTCGAAGCAAATCCCCGCACGAACGCTTCCGCGAACAATGGTTCCTCCACGTTTACGTCGATGAAGACGAGCACGCCGTCAGCGTAAAATACGGAAAAAGTACGAGGAACCGGTATCGCCGCAATTTAGGCGCTCGAGAGATGAGAGAAGTCGCCGTAAGTGGGTATTTCTTACCTTTTTATTACTCGCTGAAGGCTTTCTAGGGCCCTTTCAATGTTTGAACAGAGTTTTTTGTCAGCACCGCCCTTGTATCATATCATCTTCATTGTCTTGTAATGAATGGTATTCATGTAGTTGTATATATGTTACAAAATATTTTGTGCCTAATGTAATGATAACAATGCATCTATCTCATTTCTACACTTCAAACTTCAATGATAAATTCAGTGCGATCTTCTACTACCAGGTGATATCGAAAATGCCTGCTACTAGACACATAAGACGCCGTGATAGATGATTTCCCCATTATAAAGACTTAGATTACTTTCGTACGTATGTCGCTTAGCTCTCGCTCTGCCTATATCGTATATTGTATGCATAAACTATCGTCTAGAAGATCTCAATAGATATTTCAAGATAATCCTTCATGACATGTTATGAGAGCCATATGTAATATATATCGGCCAGTTTGATACATAAAACCTACTCTACTTATGACCTCTCTGGTGAAATCTAATACATTTTACTGCTTGGTATACAATGCCCTGTAACCCCGTATAAGCAAATCTAACACCGCCTCCTTCCGGTCGGAGCTAAAACGTGATAAAAAATTTCCCTTCACCTGCAGTGGCAGGTTGCCCCGGATCCGGGTATGGATTTTGGGATTGACAGGTACCTGTGCAGGTACCCGTCTTAATATATTTATTTTATTTTTATTGATTCAGGTTTTCCGCTGCTCTCCGAGTCGCGCCAAAGTCGCGCTGCAGCTGTTTACGAACACCGGGGTTCGAACGCTTGAATGATCAACTCACGGGCCGCTGCATGAGGCACGTGACGAGGTTCGAGCCTTCCATGCTTCGGCCGCGCGTCTCACTGCTCACTTCGCTCCTCTTCATGCACAACGAATTGAGAACAAGCAGCTTGCGGGCCCGCAAGCTGCTCGCCTACCAAGTTTCCAACTCGGAACTGGAGGTAGGAGACGGCCCGCCATCGTCATGGTACGCACGCGGGCAATTCCGGGACGTCAACGGCGATGTTCGCTAGCAATTCAAGATACGCCTGACGATGGGCAGGCGAGCGCGGAGGCACTACCCACCATCGCGGAACAGGAGCGTCGAGGCCGGGGTGCTATGGGCAATGGCCAGGGGCAAGTACCTCCCCTACTCCCATTCACAGCGCTCACTGTGGCGCTCGGATGCGCACACACAATTTTCAGGCACGCCGCGCGGCGTCCATGGGACCGCGCATTCCACTCCTGCCCACAGGGACATCGTCCACCGCCGTATCGAACAATTCGCACCTGCTGGCTCCCGTACGCAGACACAGGAGTGTCATAAGCAACAGTGGCAGAGCGTGTGTATGCAGCTACAGCGCACGGAGCGCGTTAACGTGCGCATTCGGCGTCTGCTCCCGCACCTTTTGCCCTAGTGCTGCTCTCCTCCCCGCTACTCTATCCGCGTGGTGCCTCACCCCTGTCTGCCACCGCTCCCTGGGCCTTCATTCTCACCCACAATGACCCCCCTCCCCTACACCGTCGCCGCCAATCGCATAACATCGCCCGTGTTGCTTGGTGCACCTAATGCAGTTGTACCGCCGCGCCGCAGCCCTTTACATCCGGACATCTGCCACAGCGACTGGCTATTGGAGGCGTGCAGGGCACACCGTGCTCATACCACACCTGTGTATCACACTGTATAATGTATGTACTATAAAATAAACAAATTTATTGCTATTTATGTAATTGTATGAGATGACGAAGTTGTTTGAACGAGTCAGGAGTGAGTAAGGTCTTCGAGCGGTGGGGGTTTGTCGTCAAGATTGTCAGTGACAGTCTCGGAAGCCTTCAGAATTGGCTATGAGTAAAATCAAATAGAACTCAATGCAGGACGTACGTGATTATGATCCTCTAAATGTGGTATGTCCCCGCGGATGAATTGATCTTGTTCGACAGGTTCATTGTTGCTCAACTCGGACTCCCACCAGCTGATGATGCTGCGTGCAAGTCTTACGTTGTCAAAGCCATCAGATTCCGGGGATGTCGGTGTCTCCTTAGCCCAACGGTAGAGGAGATGAATGATGTGAGAAATGCATCGAACTTAGCCTAGTACGTAGACGGTAGGTGACTTGTCTTTATTTTTATAACTTCTCACCCGCAGGCACATCCCATTCGGGTGGCCGACGGGTCGCAAACTTGTGGAAGATATGGAAGTGTGCATCTTAGGAAGATAAGACGAATCAGCGGATGAATCAGCTGGTAAGACGACCTGGAAAGGAGGTCAAAAACATACTTCACCTGTTGATCTAAAATAAGAACAAAACACTCGATGACACTTGACGTGGGCGCACATTCTGCCGCTTCTCGCGATGCTGTTACCATCTATCCGTACGTTGCTTGTGCGCATATATAAACTCCCCCGTTCTCATAGCTTGTTTTTCATCCCACTTCCCTCCCAGTCCCACCACAAAGTCTTACACTTACGATCGTCGATGGAATTGTAGCCGGTGAGTGTCTTATCTTATCTTTCCCTTATCCCAATTTACCTGGTCATCTGAATCCCTCCATGTATCCTATTATCGCCCTCAGTATCTTAGATTCAGCAGGGTCTCTTTTCCACAGGAGCACGTAGTTGGTAAGCCCTGCTTATTGTTGCGGTTATCTACCATGTGTTGAGGCACGGTGCACTCCTCCAGAGCTATGTAGTAGGACCCGAGAGGACGGCTAGGACGACCATGATTGCGCGTGAGTTCTAATCTCTGCAATTGTTTGTAAAAATTACAGCCGGTCAGCTGGCAGATAGCGCAGATAGCGGACACAACGGAGTCCCGGATATTTTTTTGGGGGCACAATTCAAGTGCAATAAATTAGAACAACTATGCCGAGCGACGAGGTAGGTACTCTAAGTAACTTATATCCCGCACAATGCCCAACTTAAATGTCATGTCCGGCAAGCGCCAGCGCACCATGTCAAAGGCTATGAAACGCTCACTACCGATAGACCGTCCACCCCAGCTGCTACCACGGGTAGCCCTAGCTCTCTCGCAAGGCCGCTAGCGGCTGTGCCTCCACTCGCTCGCTCAGCTTCGACCACAAGTCTCGCTGCTAACTCAGACAGCCATTCCTCCATGGTGCTTTCGAAGGATGCCAAGACACGCGCTGAATTTTCGAAACGTTTTGCGACTGCAACGACATCTGACTCAGATGTTCTTGGTGAGGTTTACTGGCACTGTATCTATGCGGATGCTAAATATTATGTCTACTTAGAGCGTCAGATGAAATCATGGAAGTCCGACGTTTATACACATTTCCAGATGCCGCCCACAATTGTTCACGCCCTGGATGGAACTGTGCAATATAAATATAGCTGCAAAAGGTCAGTCAGGTTAATCAACGCTCGTTCCTTTCTATTAACAATATATATGGTTTTTTTTCAGTCACCCATCGGTCAATGTTGTTCGAGCTCGCCATGATGATAGCACGAGCAACTTGAAGCGCCATGTAACGTCTTGTGCACCGGCAAATTCGAAAGAATCGCAGGCTATCACATCTTATAGTCAAGGCTCCCAATATTCGGCCGAGAAGCATCGGATGAAGATCGCACTATGGATCGCTCGCCGTGCTCGCCCTTTCTCAATTGTAGAAGACCCGGAATTACTCGATATCTTCCATGATCTCAATGCCAGGTGTATCACTCTGTCTCGACACACCGTGTCTCGCGACATCAAAGAGATTTTCGCCGTCAGTCGGGAGAAAGTCAGTGAAATTTTGCGAGTAAGTTTTCATTGCGTCTATGGATAATATATATATTCATTTTTATTGGAGGCATACCCAGGAAAGATTCACATTGCTGCAGATGGCTGGACGTCTCCCCAAGTTATTGCTTTCATTGGAACAACGGCTCATTGGATAATCGACGGAAAGGTTGTATCGATCATCTTGGATTTCATCAAGTACGTACTATAAATTTTACTTGACTATGATTCAATAGCTTACCAGCTCCCAGAGTGACAAAAGCTCACACTGGTGACCATTTGGCCGCACGAATCTCGGAATCGCTTCGAGATTATGGCATCCACGGCAAGGTGAGGTGTTCACCATTAGATGATCAATATGCGAAGTAATTAAGTCATATCTTATCTATAGATTGGCGCGTTTATTGCCGACAACGCATCCAATAACAACACGCTTGTCAATGAGCTGGGGCGAATTCTCCCTCAGTTCAAAGGCAAGCGATCTCGTGTTTGATGCTTTGCCCACATTTTGAACCTGGTCGTAAAGGTATGTTCGTATTGCATATATAAAATCAATTCAACTGAGTATATATGTCATGTACTATTTTCAGGCTATTCTCTCGCAGTTCAGTAGGAAAGTCAAGTCGGCATCAGCCAACACAGACAATTACAAGGGAGACGCGGACAACGAGCTTGACATGCTTGAGCAGGAGCTGCAGTCTGGGGACGGCATTGGGGATGAGGACCCTGTTCTCGACGACGATCAGGATTCAGATAACATTGCCGCTGATGTTGTAGCAAGTGATTCCGAGGCGATCGATGCGATTATTGCAGATGATGAACAAGATAACATCCGCCTCGATGCGCTTTCGACTGCAGAAGCAAATCTGGGAAGATTATCAATCGCAAAGGTGATAGCTTATGATTGTTCAAGTTTATTTAATTCTCTGTACTGATTTCTACTTTATCTAGCTTCGAACTTTGGCTAACAAGATTGTTAACAGCCCACTTATTAAAGAAGATCTCGAGCGATGCTGTAAAACGGCAGGTATTGTACCAAAATTGATGATTCGTGACGTCTCTACTAGATGGAATTCAACTGCGGAGCTCATACAGCGTGCGCTGGAGTTGGAGGATGCACTCAAGATCCTTGTGCTCATGGAGGCGCACAACAAGTCCCAAGGAGTGCGTCTGCGCCGTTTTCGTCTTACAGGGGAAGAGTGGGACCTTTTGAGGGGTTTATCGCCTCTCCTAGACGTACGTTATTTATAATTTTCTTGATTGCGTTTATATTCTCAATTTTGTTTTTAGATCTTCCTCTATGTTACGAAAAAGATGTCTTCAAAGCGTACTCCTTTGATACACGATGTCATTCCCTTTATTGATATCATCACAAATGACCTAGTATCAGATTTTATTGACAATGATGATGTTCATCTCGTTGTCCGCCACGCTGCCTATCGTGGATATCTTATGCTCAACAAGTATTACAGCCTCACGGATGACTTGTCGGTTTACCGAATTGCCATGAGTGAGTTTTATAGCAACTTATTGCATTTTCCGTTTCATTATTTGATTACTTTAGTTCTTCATCCGAAGTACAAGACAAAGTACTTCGTTGATGCAGGCTGGGAACGTCCATGGATTGTTGTTGCGGAGAACCTCGCTCGCACAGAATGGAGGGACAACTACAAGAAGACCAACCCTGCTGGCCAGCGTAGTACCCAACATACACCGTCTGAACAGAGCGGCAGTAGCACAAACTCGGTGAGCTAATCTTTAACTTATTCTATACTTGTGTGTTTATGCGTCTGTCATCTGAAGCGTCTCGCCACCGCAAAGAAGCGTTTTGAAACGCTCAGTGTCAAGTCTACTCCAGTCGATGCGATGGAAGACTGGCTTTCGACAGCTGTCATCAATACGTCATCGGATGCGATCACTTACTGGTCTGGAATGCAGGCAGCCGGTCATGAGCTTGCTCAGATGGCCTTGGATTATCTGTCTATTCCTGGTATGTCGTCATTGGCTCATCAATTTATTTTCATGCCTTAACCTAATTTTTTGGGTAGCAACGTCAACTGACGTTGAGCGCTCATTCTCTCGGGGCGGTCTTACCGTTTCTAAACTTCGTCATTCCTTATCAGACACATCTACGCGGGCCGCAACAGTTGTTGGGTCATGGATGGCACTTGAAGGCGCCATTCCAAGTGGAAAGATCCTTCGAATGTTGAAGGATAAGGCATCACGTAAGAGAAAGAGAGCACTTACCAATGCGGGAGATGCGGGACCTTCTGCAGCTACCGTCGTTGAGGTAGATACCATCGACTCTGATTAAATAAAGACTTCATTGTATTTTTTTTTGGCTATATTATGTTGTTTCTGGTAAATAATGCCTTTGACCTGCGGGTATACCCGCAGGTACCTGGGCCAACCTGCGGAATTGCAGGTACTTGCGAACCCGCAGGTACTTGACCCGCGGATACAGGTGATCCGTGGGAACGTACCCGCACGGATCCAGGTATGAATTTTCCGAGCTCAAATACCCGCGGGTACGGATCCGGGTGATCCGCGGGTTGACTCGTGCTCAGCCTTA